>PVIH01002828.1:0-176787 GCA_004025045.1 Sigmodon hispidus
CTCTCTCTCTCTCTCTCTCTCTCTCTCTCTCTCTCTCTCTCTCTCTCTCTCTCTCTCTCTCTTGTTCTTACATTTGCTTTTGGACTAGATGTTGCCAACTATACATCCAGAATCCTAGGAATCTGTTATCTTTCTCAGAAGAGTATTAATTTCTTATTTCCTTCTGTGGCTCTCTTTGAGTTCTTGGTTTTACCAATTACCAAGCTTGAGTTATTTCCCTGGCAGTTCTAAGTGGATTGAACTTGGCCTCCACAGAGCTATCTTCCTTTCAGATCTTGTCAGGTCTTGGTGCTAAAGGAAGTCTGAGGACTTACCTCCAGGCCTCTGGCTCGGCCTCAAGTGTCTCAACAGTTTGCATGCTGGTGACATGCTGGTAAATTTTGTTCTCTCAGGCCAGACTAGAACTGGGGCCCTCTCTCTAACACACTCTAATCATAACCAGGGTAAGAGGTAACTCCTCTTACCCTGGCTATGATTTTCAGCTTTGTAGCAGCTAAGAGGGTTTATGTTGTCTCCTTCACACAGTCACAGTCCCAACCCCTGCAGCTGACCTCGTAGATGCTCCTCAAACGAGCACCTGCAAAACATTTCTGCACAGATCTAAGATTGTGACCCCTCCATCTCCAGCTCACCAGGACCAGCACGGCCCACCTGAAGTGCATGCAGCTCACGGTACAGTGGCCAGAGGGTTATTCTCCATGCTTTGGCTGTTCATTCTCCCTGGTCAGGCTTAGCCACTGCCTGTTAGCCAATGTCTGAAGATAGTTGTCATGCATTTAATTTCTAGTTTTATCTTCTAGTAAATTTCAGAGGGTGCCTAACCTAGAGTCATCTTAGTTAGAAACAAAAGGCCCCAACACAGTGTATGCTACATTAAATTCTTAGCTTTTGAGGGCTCTAGAATACCGTCCCTTCCATGAAGAGTCTCCATCATGCTAAGACATGATCACACACATTATATCTGTGCTTCTGTCACGTCACACTAAACATGGAAAATAGTTGTTCCTCAGTCTGATTGCTTGCTGGCTGCCATTACTTGACCAATGCTCATGGCCTCTCTTCTGGGTAGACTGCAATAGGAATGGTATCTGAGCAGCTGTTTCTCATAAGTGCAGTGGCCAGCAGGACTCACTCCCACAGGCTGCTTTTCTGTTCCACTAAGATGAACCTGTATGTGTAAAGATTTTGTTTCCTTCTTAGACCTAAGCATAGTGCCAGATAGGCTGATGCTTCTAATAGTGATAATAACAGTAACATGGAACATTTCTATATATATTAATAATTTATAAAATATAAAAAGGTATATTTACATATAAATATGTTATATAAATATGTTATATAGTATATGTATATAATAATGTGTGCTAAGTACTATTCTCAGCACTATATAATATATATTACATATATATTAATTTTTAACATTAGGTTTCACAATGTTTTCCTGCCGGCCTGGAATGCACTGTGCAGTGTAGACTACCCCTGAACACTCAAAGATCTGCCTGCCTCTGCCTCCTGAGTGCTGGGTGCACTGCCCTGCCTGGACTAGCACTCAAATTATGGATGGATTTTAAACCATAGAAGAACTTTATTGTGTGCCAAAGCATAAGGCAACTGAGGCTTAGAAACATCTCAGAGTATCCAAATGATCAGACATCTAATAAATGGCTCCAGTGGGAGCTAATAGGTAACCATCAGTTAGTGATTTAGTTAGATAATATTTGTAGGTTCATGGGTCTAGAGAGATGGTTCAGCACATAAAAACACTTGCTGCTTTTCCAGAGGACCAGTTCATGAAGCCCACAACCACCTGAAACTCTAGTCCCAAGGAATCTAGCGTCCTCTTCTGGCTGCCATTGGTACCACACACATGCAGCATTCACAGTACAGTTGCACATAGATGCATATAAGCAAAAGCAATGAAAAAGAAATCACCTTGATAATTTACACTCTGTGTGCAGGGGAGAGGTGTTTCAGCAGTGGACCTAATATATGTCTGCCATGCAGAGATGGATCTGATCATTCTAGATGGATACATACAATATATTGAATGGTTGACATTAGTGCCAAGATTGAAATTTATGATGAAGGCTGCTGATGGGGATGGATGGTGTTCTTCCACCATATTCCATCAGAGATAGATGCTGGGCTGCCAGTGTAAGTGATATCTCTGGAGATGGATCCGGAGCCAGAAGGCTCAGTGCCCTACTGATCGTTTTCAGTTTCTGCTTTCCAGTGAGGTTGCAAAACAGAGGTTTTTGAAATAACCAGGAAAAATGCCATACTCCTCGAAAAGATGGATTAGGCAGTTAGTAGGTAATGCTAACACTTTAATTCAGGTTTTATGGAGTTGTAAAATTCAATAAGACATTTGTGCCTCGTGTACCAAGAAACTCTCAGGATAATATTTCTCTGAGGAACATCATCTATTCATCCCAGAAGCAAGAGGGTGTGAGGAGTTTCCTGTAGTCAAGGCAGGTACAATTTACAGGGCTTCAAATTGAAGCCAGTCAGCTAAAGCTATGGCAATATATTTGATGTCTGGCAACTCCTTCCCATCCCCTACTAGTGATAGATAATGGCATTTTCCACAGTAGAAGAAAGATCTTTTCTTTTCAAATTGTTAGTTCTTCCATCTGCTGAAGGATTTTTAGAGGAAGCGTAGCTGATTACTTCCCTCTAGTTGATGATTGAGCTTCCTCTCTAAGAGTGTGGTTACTGGTGGATTCAGCCAGTCTCCAGGCCCTGCTGTGGGAGACATTTCCTGATTGTAAGACTCACAGCCCCTCCCCAGCATATCCAGAACAAGCAAGTGATTTGATAACATGAGAACTGTGCTTTTCATGTGTTTAGTCCAAGAAGGTGACATGTTTTACTTACCACTGTGACTATGGCCTCTGTGAGAAATGTCCTGATCCAGATACTCTATTGCTAGTCCAGTGGTTGCTATTGGTTTCAGGGTGAAGAAGTTTTATAAGTAGTTCATTAATTTCATTGAGAATCTGCTTGAACTATGGCAAAGATTGGTTTTGGGACCACAAAGAATGACACATGTACACAGTGATGAGCAATAGTCTCAGGAATCAGGCAGATGGATTTATTTCCTATCTGTGTGACTGTGAACATGAGATGTAAACTGTTCTGGATGTTCCTTCACCAGAAAATGGGCAGAATGTGATGGTGCAGAGGGCTCTCCTCACAGCGCTGACCTGATCAGCAGCTGGCAAGACTGATTAACTGGGGATCCTCGTGCTAGCTATCTGGAAATGTTCAGTCTCTGAAACACCTTACAATGACTCTTCCTTTTTAGTTTTCTGATGAGGAAACCTCAAACTCCTCCGAGTTTAAATGACTTGTCTGGGGTTCAGTGCTCATGCTAAGTGCAGTTGGTGCTGCGGGCTCTTGAAAGGTGAACTGAAGTCCTGAGTTGTAGACTGTGGAATAGGGAGTACAGTCCCAAGCCTGTTTGAACAGTGGTTTCACTTGCTGGGCAGTCCATTTGTGAGATCTCTAACGTGGTTGGACATCCAAAATCAAATTGCTCATAGTACAGTGTTTTTATTATTAGCTGCCATGCATTCTCTGTGATCTCAGCGCCATGCCTGAATATTTACTGAAATACTTCTCAGAATAAATTTATCTTAATGTAGAATCAAGTTTTGAAACCATTTGTCAAAAAGTTTGTAAAAAAATTTATTTTTTTCTGTAGGAAAATGAAAAATGTTCTTTGTGTCTACATTTTGAATTAAGAATAAGTTAATATTTCATGAATAATGAAGGTAATAACTATACTCAAAGTAGATATTATAGCAACAAAACTGTGCAAGAGGAAGCCAAAGTATCTCTACAGCCTCAAAGTAAATAGCTATAAATCACCATAAATATAATTTTATATTGTTCCTTCTCTTCCAAAACACTTGAGTAATATTTTGGATGGATGTTTCTCTGATGGATGGAATATTATTGCCAGAATATAGTAAAAATGCCATCATTAATCCATCTGAAGTTGGGATGTATGCAGCAGATGTTAACACAAAATGTTGCAAGTATGTCAGAGTGGGGAACTTGGGCATTAGTTTCATGGGTGTCACCCATGAGCTGTCACTGGAGAAAGCCATTCAGTGTCTGTAACAAGGGGTTCCAGGCAGTGCACTGTTCTGTTGCTATCAATAGGGGTTTTGGAGGATCATGTTGGTACCATTTCAGAACATGGCAGTCAAGCTGGCAGAGCCCAAATGATGTACATTTGTACCCATTTGTTCTTGACACCCAAGCGAATATACAGAGTTGAGAGGTTTGGTCCCATTGGAGTCACACATGTGAATGAATGATTCTGGTCATTTCTTGCTTTTCTACAGTTTTCAGCTGGGGTTTTGAAATAGTCTCTAACCAAAATGCACGAGAGAAGGTTTTTTTTTTTTTGAAACTGTTCAGAGAAACTGCCTATGTGAGATGGCTGTAAATGCTGTTTGGAATTAAATTGGGAATGTGCTGACTTGGGGATTGACTCAGATGTTAAAGCCACATCACTTGAACTGTGTTCAAGGACAGAACTGAAATTTTTAAAAAAATGGAAAAGGCAGCTGCATGACAGGGAAGACATGAGGTTGCCTGCATCAGCTGGTGGCGGCTTACCCTCCTCCACTCAGCTTGGAGGTTCTGCTGTCCCAGTGGGCAGCTGGGCTGAGGACAGGTGAAGGTCTGCATGAGTGGCCAGAGCAGGTGGTATGTGAGATCACTGCTGACAGCCAGCAGACCCCCCACCAACCAGAATGAGAATTCCATTTTCTCTCAACTCATTGTTTTTGTGAACAGTATTAAGATGTGCACATTGCTTTGCAACATCTTGCAAACCAGGACATAGCAAAACTAATTTAATTGCATTTAGTCTGAAATGTCTATGGTGCTTCGACTCATAACAGTGAGGGGCTTCTGATATTTCCATGTCACTTGTGGTTTTATCTTGATTCATTCATTTGTTAATTCATTCAACAAATAATTCCTGAGCACTCACTATGTGCAGAGAAGGATTCTGCATCCTGGGATACATCAGTGCACAAATGAGACAAAGATGGATGCTCTCCCATGAATTACATTCCACTGATTTGCATAATTAAGCAGAAAGAGCAATAACTTTGGGGCCTGCCAGCTCTGGGCACTGAGGCTAATTCCCAAACTTGTAAGCTATGTGACGTAACCTGCTTGAGTCTCATTTTCCTTACAGGAAATATGTAGACCATGATTCTTGATCACAGAAACATGTGAGGCATGGAAGAAATGGTAACATAAGCATAACACCTGGAAGGGCCATGTGTGCTGTCACTGTCAACATTGTATTCTTCACACTCTGCCCCTAACACATGGCCCTGCCCTCTGCTGCCACCAGATTCTGAGCGTTTTCTTACACTGTCTGTCTGGTTCATCCTGTTCATCCTGCTCTTAGAATCCTGGTTTTTGCTACAACTGATGAAAATCCAGGATGGTGGCTCTGGATGGAATCATGTGAACCTGGTACCCAGTTTCATGGTATTGGGAAGTGGGTTTCAGGGAGATATGTGGGTACTGAAATCAAGACTCTAACAATGAGACTAGACTCCTTGTAGAAAGGGAAGAGCTCAGTCTTCTCCATCTCATGAGAATGCACACAGAGCCTTGCTAGTACCTTGGCAACCCAGGAAGAGGTCTTCCCTAGATATTGTCTTTTGGTATTTTGATCCTGGACTCTCCAGCCTCTGTGAATGTGAGAGGTGGATGATTAATGATTATACCACTCCACCTCTGGAATTTTGTTCTGGTAGCCTGAGCTAAAATGGCAGACTTGATGGCAAATGGTAATAAATGAGGAACCACCAGGGCTGATACACCTTGTTTAGCATTGTGAGCATAGTACTTCCCCTTGTGAGTAATTATAACAGAGCTCCCTGCAGCCTCTGTCCCTGCAGAGACACTACCCAGGAGGAACTTGAGGCCCTGGAGGACATGCTGCATATAGCAGCCCTCCTTCTCTGTGTCTTGTGACTTTTGGGCTTGCACTGTAATTGATTGCCTTTTAATGGCACAAAAAATTAAAATGCATCTTCCAGAATACTGTTTTATACACGTGAGTTACATCATTTCTCTGCCTTTTTAAAGCACTTTAAGCCTTTTCTTAATTTTTTCTATTTTAATATTACTGTCTAAATTAAGCCAAACTAAATTAAATGGAAACTAATAATGGCCAAACCATTTGCTTATGACTTTCTATGCAATGCCATCAGTGGAAGATGGTACAGAACTGGCCATCTCCAGGCTATGTAGTTTTCAGATGAGAAGTAGAGAGAGGATAAAAATAATTTTAATTTTTTTTTTAAAAAAAATTATATTTTGAATAATGTCTTACTGCTAAATTTGCTATAGTCAGAAGTTTCTGGCCTGGCCTAGTCCCGAAGTCTAGATCCACCTGCAGCTGCTTGGTCCCAAATAATCACACAAAGACTTGTATTAATTACAAACTGTTCAGCATATGGCTCAGACTTATTACCAACTTGCTCTTACAACTTAACTTAATCCACTTCTATTAACTTATGTCTTGCCACCTGTACCTTTACATTTTGCTTTTTGAGTGGCTGGATCACACCCTTTGACTCCACCCTTAATCTGCTTATCTATGCTTGGACTTCTCAATGGCCTCCAAGTGGCCTGCCATCATCCAGAACAGCTTCTTTATTAACAAATGGTAACAAAGTATATTCACAGCATACAGAAACATATCCCATACTAATCTGCTACATGTATAATATCAGAATATAATTTATATTCATGACTGAAAATAAAAAATTAACAATATAAGAAATAAGATAATTTCTAAGACCCTGTGATAAATATAGTATTTTTTGATAAACATGGTATTATTCTTTTCTATTTTTACTTTTTATTAGTTCTTTGAGAATTTGATAGGATATATTTTGATCAGATTCACCCTCTCCCTAATTTCTTCCAGATATGTTTATCTCCCTTCCACATCTACCTTTGTATCCTGGGTTAAAAAAGAAAATCCCTCCAGTTCAGTTTATACTTCCATATACTCTTCAGTGTGTATTGGGGCGAGAGTGACCTACCAGGGACAGACCCTTAATGAAAACTGACTCTGTGTCCCCACAACTACAGTTTCAGATAACTCTTCAGCCGAGGGTTGGACTTTGTGTCCCCATCATGGAATTTTGTTTGGATTAGGCTTGTGTGGAACTTGAGCATGCTGTCACAAATTCTGTGGGTTCACACATGCCATTGTCCTGTTATGTCACCAAAATACATTTCCTTGTAGTTATCCACTAGGGAAAAACCTACTATTGTTCTGCTAAATGAATATACATTAAACTTGCTGTTAATGACTTACTTATTGTTATAACCATAGGTGAATTTATCTTCCAGCAGTCATCAGAGAAGCTTTTGTTGTAGTAGTTGGTGATTTATGTAGAGAACCATAACAAACCAAGGTACAGTGAGAGGCTGCAGAACTCTCTGGCCTAAGTGGCCACCTGTTCACCTGGACTATTCTCTATGGATTGTTCTATGTCATTAATTTTATGCAACTCCCTTTTAATTGATTCATGTGTTTCATTATGTGACTAGTCTATATTTTAATCAGCTTCTTCTCCCATCTCTCATATTTTATTTTTTCTCACACTTTTTTGGCTGTTACTAACAATGCCATGAAACTGTATCTATGTAAGCCATAGACCTCTTCCACATATATTTATATAGAGTGATTCTTTAAAGCTAAGGATGGTGGATCTCAAATTACAATTAAATTTTACTTATTTGCACAAGACTAATGGGAACCTTTTAAATACCTACTATTTTTAGGCAGTAGTAATTACTGAAGAATAATCATTAGAACAAGGCATGAGATCTTCATCCTCACAGAGATTAGTCTCATCAAATTGTTTAATTGTATTAAGAGGTTTCTGACCTGTCCAGGCCTATGGTCTGGAGGAATCTTCCCGCCCATTGTCCACTACTGCTTATAAAATAATTACACAAAGGCTTAGCTTAATTACAAACTGTTTGGCCTATGGCTCAGGCTTTTTGTTAGCCAGCTCTTTCATTTTAACCCATTTTTATTAATCTGTGTATTGCCACATGGCTCATGGCTTCCCTGTACTTTTACATCTTGGTTTTTTGACAGCAGTTCGCAGCATCTCTGACTGACTGCACCTCCCCTCTCCTTTATCTCTGCTCAGATTCCTGCCTGCCTAGAGCTGCTTTGCCCTAGGCCAGTTTCTTTATTATTCAATGGTAGTTTATAGCATATGGAAAGACATCCCACATCATTTAATTTATGTCCCAATAGAGAGTACATATATACCTTTCACCTGGAAGATGGTGCCTGATATATTTTTATAAAATGTCTTACAGAAATTTATATTTTATTTTATTTTATCACATTAGATATAAAAAAGAACCATGGGCCTCCCTCATGTGGTGGCAAGCACTTAACCACCGAGATACCCTTCTATATCCTGAAATTTTTAAGATTTAGCTTTTATTTTTAATTGTGTGCATGTATGTATCTCTGTGTGTATGTGCATGTTTGTCTATCTCTGTGTGTTTGTGTATGTGTGTACTTTTATGTCTGTGTCTATCTTTGTATATGTATATGTGTCTGTGTGTCTATGAGTGTGTATGTCTTTGTGTGAGCTGTACATGTGAGTGAAGGTAACCAAGGATGCCTGAAGATGGCGTTGGTTCCCTAGAAGCTAACATACATGTAGTGTTTGTGAACCACCCAGTGTGGGAGCTAGGAACTGAACTTGGGTCCTCTGGAAGGACAGCAAGTGATCTTAACTGCGGCACTATCTCTCCCTGACTTGGTAGGCCATACTCAGCTTACAAAATGATGCCCTTTACCAAAGTTCTTTAAAGGGTCCATCAGTCTCAAAACCGATGGGTTAGTGTGATTACACCTTGTTTAAATCTCGAATGACCTTGTTTTAGCACCTCTGAGTGTGGAACAACCCGACCTTGAATGTCACAGCCTATGTGTCCAAACAAGTTACTGTCTGAAATGATTTCATCGGAAGTAACATGGGCCATGGGACTGGACGTGGCAGCTTTGATGCACCTTCTGGTCCCACAGTTTTCTTTCCTCCTTTGTCATTTTATAAAGAGAAAGAGATCTTCAAAAAGAACAAAATATGTGAGGACTCAGAAATTATTCTAAATCATTAACAAAGAAAGAAATCTATCTTCTCTCAACACAAAGAGATCCCAAAATGTCATCGTCAGATCTGTACCAGAGAAAATCTGAACCATTGAAAATCATGCATTAACTACGGTCACAAGATTGTCATCTCATCTTGACAGCTAAAAATACACAGGGACAGTCTGAAATACTGCTGTTTTTATAACTAGTAAAATAGCTTCATTTTATTCCATAAAGAAACAAGCTCCTTTGAACAATGAACAATATTAAATTTGCTGATACCTCCCATCATGCATACACTGTCTTAAGGTCAGTGTTTCCTCTAACTCTGCCAGATCCAGCCCTGGCTGCAGGAATGTTGACTGCACAGTCCCAGATGCCCCAGTTCCTCATTGTCAGACAGCTCCTGCCCTGCCCCCAAGGCCCAGGGTCTTCATTCTCTCTTCTACACTCTCATTTCTGCTGAACATGCTCTGATTCCCACTCATGTTTATTTCAAGGCTAGCTTAGCCAAGAGTCTATAACTGAGTTCAAGGCAGCCTCCTGGGCAGGTGCTTCTTTGCCAAGAGAATGCTGTTCAACACTTCTGTTTTGTTTTGTTTTCAATGATGCTTTTAAGTAAGGTTTTGGATAAAAGAAACTGACGTTGGAAAGACGATGTGTGAAATCCTAAACTGACGTTGGAAAGAAGATGTGTGAAATCCTAAACTTCAGCATTAAAGCTGAGAACAGCAAGGGAGGGAAAAGTAAGACTTCATGAGATCATCTCATTTGGGGAAAGGACACCCACGCTGCTGGCAGTCACGATAGTGTGTCCTCTGCTTGGGATCCTCACATTGTGGGGCACTGCAGACATCCATTCTTCTAGACCTCCCCACTCACTGTGTCTTAAATCTGAGCCAGTCATATTCACAATAATTCTGAGGTGACATTCTGCCCCAGACTGACTTAAGTCTAGATCAAGAGATTGCGCATATCAGTGAGTCAGAAGACTTCTTAAGGACCTTGATGAATTTCAGGGTCTCTACCCCTACTCACCCTCATTGTCATCTAGTCCTGAGTCAGAGGCTCTGGAGGGAGGAAATGACAGAGCTTTGGGCCTGGCTTTGGACACACACCAGGGAACACTGGACTCTGGTTTGATGGCAGGTCAGGGTTTGGGAAGACTTAAGGATCTCGGCACAGATGTGCCTAAGTTGAGTTATTGGGTTCAGGTATAGAAGAGGGATAAATGATCTCCACATGCCATGGTCAAATGAGGTCATGGTGTCATGTAGGAAGAGCCGGGCTTGGCTCTGAGCTGGCTCCACGGATCTGACGGTAAACTCAAGGAGGACCCTCAGGTGGCTTAGAGCCAGAAGTGCCAAAGAGTGAAGGCTTAAGAAATTTGCTGCCTAGGACATATTCTGGGTTCTTCTGTTTTTGTTTTTGTTTGTTTGTTTTAATTTTGTGAGAATTTCTCTAATGAATATTGTATTTACATTATTTCTACCCCTCCAGTCCTTTCTGTGCCCCACACAGATTTAAGGCCTCTTCTTCTTTGATTAGTTTGTGTGGCTGTGCCTAAGGCTGAACACTTGGAACTGGTTAAGACCATCAGGGTGATTGTCCCTGGAAAAGCCCATCTCTCCTTGCTCAGTGGCCACTGCTTGCAGCTCTTCCTCTAAGAGTGAAGCCTTGTAAAGTTTCCCACTCATGTTGGCATGCCAACTGGCATGGCCCTATTGTTTATTCGTCATGGGTGCAGCTTCCAGGTTAGGCCTGGTCTTCTGGCTTCTACAATCTCTCTCTCTCTCTCTTCTGCTGCAATTGTTCCTGAGCCTTAGCAAGGGTTGCATTGTAGATGTAGCCATTGGAGCTGGCACTCCACACTTTTTCTGGGCATTTGTAGCAACTGTGAAGTTTTGGAATAGTTTCTGTTTGCTGCAAACAGAAGCTTCTTTGAAGACGGTGTAAGAGCTACACTTTTCTGTGGGCATTAGGATAAGTATTTAGAATACAGTTGAAAGTTATATTGGTTTAGAATTCTTGTCACAAGAGTCTGAAAGTTAATAGAATTAAGGAATGAAGAATTGCTTTATATCTGAATCTCTTTACCCTTCTGATTAGGTGAAGTGTTCTCATCACCTGGAGGATAAGATCCAGACTCCCCACCTCAGTACATCCAAGCACTAATTGTCATGCCTACCTGCCTAGCTGTCTGCCAGCCCCAGATCCTCAGTGCTCTTCTCATGTGTCTGCTCTATTCCAGCCCCTGAACATACTCTCTCGGAGAACATACCTTGACCCTGCATGTCCCATACCCATTGCTCTCCCCCTTGAACCATGCTCCAGGGAAGCTGCAATCATTACACAAATTGTGTGCTCCCCCTACTTCCTCTTCATCCTTTGAGCCAGCCTTGCTAATTAATGAGTATTACCTAATGCCCTCCCTCCCCCAGGAACACAAACCTTATTTATTTCTTTGACTTTTCACAGTCACCACTATGTAGGTGGTGACATCACATGGTTTGGAGTCAGGTAATGCTGAATAAATAGCCTATGAACATTGTAAATGTGAACTACCAAAGCCATCAAGTTTCTCTGGTAGAATTGGTCATGGAGCTAACAGTTGCCTCCAGGGCAAAGAAAGACTGTACAGAGAAAGCCCAGCATGACTTCATCAGAACAGCTTGTGGCTCTTAGTTTTGGTGAAGATTCTTGGGAGTGAGCTTGCTCTGACCTCTACCTGGCACCCGATGGACAGCTGTCACCTGCCCTAAGAGGCTGGGCTTGAGAGGAACAGGCCAGTCAGTTAGACCACAGATAAATGCCTTTATTCTTTAATTTTCAAAATTTTATCTGTTTTGTTTTTCTAGACAGGGTCTTATTATGTAGCTCTGGCTGTACTGAAACTCTCTATGTAGACCAGGTTGCCCTTGAACTCACAGAGATATGTCTGCCTCCTAAGTCTTGAGATAAAAAGCATATACCACAATGTCTGGCAAGAATTTTATTCTTAATCTGAAGTTACATATTTAAAAAGTTCTAAATTTGTAATATTGTTTTTGTATATTTGACAATTTATATGAACCTATTAAATAGTTGGCAAAACTTTGTGTTTATTGAACAAAAGTATCATTGCTCAGTTACTCCAGAATGAATCTGGTGTCTTATATATTAGTTTTTATAATCCTGTTTAGAAACAAAGAGCTTGGCATTCTTCCCTATGCATAGAACAGTTTCTAATGTGGAATGGGTGGTCTCCAGGAGACTGGTAAATATGGTAACATCCTAAGACTTCAACACCCTAACCAACCTCTACCTCATAAAACTGTGACATGAATGCTTTAAAAAAAAAAAAAGGAAAGAAAGAAAAGAAAACAAAAATACTTATTCAATTTGGAATAGATTCTATCCCTTGATCTATATCATATCACAGATGTATTTATTCATTTGGATATTGACAGAAGCCTTCTCATATATCATGGACCTCAACATATGAATGTGACTTACAGTCTCATGATGGCATGTGCCTGACGGTGGCCATCAGGTAATGGAAAGGCTCTGAGGAGAAATAAAAGTGTCTGCTTGTGGAGGTAAGGGAGGGTTAGGGACCCACAGGAGAGAACTCTGCCAGGCACAGCACTGCTGGAGGAAAGGATGGGAAAGTTGGCTGACATTGTGGGGGAAGGAATGTGCCCCTTGGGCATCCTACAAAGGACATTCTGGTGAGAGAAGGCCATAGTATTAGGAAAGTCAAATAATCCCAAAGTGGAGTAGTGGATCTGGAGGTGAAGGGTCTGGCACCAGGAGGTAACAGGCTTGTCATTCATCTCTACCTGAGCACACAGACTCATCTTCATGCAGTGGGCAAATACCGGCCGGAGGGATGATGACACAGGGAGCCTATAAGTGGGTATGCTACTGTAGATTTAAAAAAGACCCACAGCCAACTGACTGGTTTGATCATTTTCTCCTCATACTAATGTGTACCTGTCACCCGCCTTGCAGGAAGGATACCCCTGACATGCTCCAAATGCTGTGGCTTCTCCTAGTTCTCCCTGGACATGTAGCTCAGAGACTTATGTGCTCCTTAGTGCTAGAGCATCTTTGTTCTTTCTACAGCTGTGGGTTTCTCTAGGCCTTTGTGCTACGGTCTTAGTGTGTTAGACACTTTGTGTCGGGTGTGGGTGTGCCCTGAGGAGTTTCTTTAGTATGCCTGGCCTTGCTTGTTATCTGAAAGGAAGAGCTGCAAGAATTCAATGGATTATTTATTAAACAGCCAGTCCTGCCTTGAGAGATGTTTTTTCCCCATTTTGAGTGTTTAATAATGATTCTTCTCTGGACGTTCACTGCACAAAAGAAGTTACAGTACTGAAACACTTTAACCATTTTAACATAATACACTTTAGAACTCTGATATAAGATAAAGTAGGCTTTTATTAACAGACAGAAAAATCTCATTTTCTCAATGTTTTCCCTCTGAAAAGTCAAAACCAAGACTTAGGGGGCATGTTTAGGCCACCACAAACCCAGGAGAAATGAACACAGCAGTTGCTGTCCTGCTTGTGAAACCCAGAAGGTGTCTGTGCCTTCTGATTACCACAAAAATACAAGGGAAAAGGTTCTGAGAGAACACTGTCCCCCTTCCATGGTGGCCATTGAGCAGCATGCAAAGGCTGACTCTCCATAACTTAGCTAACCGCTCTCCATGTGGAGACAGTGTGAAAATCTTGGGGGTGACATCAGGACTAACAACTCTAAATTGTCAGGTGTAATTATTTGCTTTGTCTGATAGATGATCGTCATCACCATTGAGTCACTTGCCCCAGGTTAAACAGCTTCAGCTACCAAGGGACAGTATCACACATATTGTTTTCAAAGTACAGGTCCCTAGCCAGGAGTGACCTTGCTGTAAACTGTCTGACAGAGGTAGGCTTTCTGAAAAGGAATCAGGCTGGGGCGGGGGCGAGAAGGCTTTGCTAATAAAGGAGGAAGGGAGTGAATCACATCCTGACTGAATGTGTACTATGGACAAGAGCACAGCCATATCAAGGATTTCAATACCTCAGACCCATAGAAATGGCGAGGCCTTCCCCAGCTTGGCTCAGATCAATGACTACTTCTTCCCCTGATCTGAGGATGGATATTGGCAGTGTGTGCAGCAGCTGCCTCTGATGCTTTCAAGGCAGGATGCTGAGAGAGTGTGATGGCTACAATAGAGACTGCCCCCCCCACACACAAACAGAGGCCTCCTGCAGCAGGAACTGGGTAATCTAGCTCCTCCTCATTTAGTTTCCCTGCTGCCTTGAGTCCATCAGGCTGCATACCCACCCTCCCCGCATCGTTTCTGTATATTCACCCCAGTCAGGTCAATTCCAAAGCCATTCAGGTCTCAGAACAATTATTTGGGTTCCTAATAGCAACAAGCACACTATGAAAACTGCCCCCATGCTATAGACCAATCAGAGCATTGATATGGAAATGTCAATATTAAAAATAGTATCAGATGGTAATTGTTAGGTCATAAGAGGCAGTCCTGGGGGTCATTAGTGTGTATCTGTATTGGGAATGATTTATTATCATGTGCCATAAAATTAGCTCTTCTTTCTGTGTGTTGTTGCAAGAAGTTGTGCTTGTTAATTCATAAAAGATAAAGAAAACCAGAAAGATATTTAGGAATAAGTCCCCCAGGAAATGACAGCTTGTTGGGAATTATTGCTTTTGTAAAAAGAAAAAATAAAGCCAGAGTTAAATCATTGTACTTTTCAAGCTTTCTGCTTCCCAAAATAGAGTGAGTGCCTTTCTAAAGATAAACACTTTCAATATCTGGATTTAAATGGATAAAGCTTCTAATTATCTTCAGTCAACATCTGGGTGTGATTTACTTTTTAAAGAAAAATAAAGAATGCTGTTTAGATGAAGATACATTTTAGAATCTTTCTTGGAATTTCCCCTTCAGCATTATTGGTATGTAATTAATAAATGTTGATTGTGTAATGAGATAGTCTTGTGTGTGTGTATGCGATGTGTGTGGTGTGTAGTATGATGTGATGTGTGTGTGGTATACTTTGTGTATATGTGTGTGTGTGATATGGTGTATGTGGTGTGGTGTGGTGTGTGTGATATGTGTGTGTATGTGGTGTATATATGTGTGTGATGTGGTATATGGTGGTGTGTGTGTTTATGGTATATGTGGTATGTAGTAGTATAAAGTTTCTGGCCCATACTTTTGGGTCTAACCCTGAGGTTCTGGCCCGCAGACCCACAGTCCCACAGAGACACACAGACACATTAATTTTCTGCTCATTGACCTAGGGCCCTTGTACATAACTTGCTAACTCCTTCATCTTAACTCAACCAATGATTATTATCTTGTTCAGTCATGTGGCTTGGTACCTTTTCTCAGAAGCATTTCAAATTCTTTCCTCTGTGTCTCCTAGCATCTCTGTTCTGTTCTTCCTGTTCACAGAGTTTTCTTAGTCTGGTAGCCCCGCCCACACTTCCTGTCTGCCTTCAGCCAATTAAACCAGTAGGCAGGACAATTATTTACAATGGAACAGAACACAATCCCACTATAGTGGTGTATGTGTGGTGTGTAGTGTGATGTATGTATGTGTGTGTGATGTGGTGTGGTGTGTGTGTGTGTGTGTGTTGAGAATACTTAGGTAAACCCTCTCAGCAAATTTCAAGCAAATAATAGGTTAACTGGAGTCTACAATGGATCTAGAAAGTGTACTATCCTGGACTGGTGAGGGGGACTACACCATTGACCCAGAAAAGAGAGCCATGGTCAGGGCCACAGGAGTATACAGCAGATGCCAACTGGTGTCTGACAAATCAACACACTATAATTCTCTGATCAGGAGCTCCACCTGGCAGAGCTGTGAGGTCACTGTTAATGACCAGTTGTTTTCTATCTATAACTTTTTCTCTGGTGTCACTGCTATGCCTCCCTAGTAAGAACAGCTGTGAGGTCCCTTCCACAGCCAATTTGTAATATGTTTTACATCTGTAGGCACACTTATAGTTGTGGATAGTCAGGAACGTTTATTTCTGTTTAAGCTATATAATCTTGGTATATAGATGTAATACCAGAATGAATCTTTATTGACACAGGAAGGAAACAGTATTTTCAGTCCCAAAACAACTAATTTTAGACTTCAGAAGAAATTCAAACAGACTAAAGTGCCCGTGCAGAAAATATACAAAAACCAATTCCCAGGTGTTGTTTATTGCTAAATCAAGACCAGACTGTTTTGAAACCTAGCCCGCTGCAACAGTTAACTTTCTGCATATATCCTGACCACTCAAGGTGCAAACTAGTAAACAATTAGCCACACAGCACAAGCTAAGGAAGACGCAGCATACTGTGTGCAGCATAACAAGAAGAAAGGTCTGGTCCGAGAGCTACCTCTAGCCAGGAGATGGAGTGAGAATCAAGTATAGGCCACACCTGCCACAGTAAAGTCTAAAGAGGGGGAAGGTCACAACCTTACTGCCAGGTCTGTGCTCAGCAGCTGCCATCCTTCTACAAGTGGATGCACCCTTGCCATAGGGTAGGGAGCACAAGGGATGCTTGTGAAGGGAGTCATCTCAGGGCCCAGAGGCAGGCTTGCCTGGGAATACCCAGCACCCAGCAGAGCTTGATGGCCACATACAAGGCCAGAGCCCACAAGGAGCCTCTGGACCAGCTCAGGCTTAGGCAAAGCCCTGTGCTATGCTCTCAAATCTTTGAGGTTGTTCTGTGAAGTTCCCAGACTTGGAGAGGGTTGGGGACACACTAGCTTCCTCCTGAGACTGTAACTAAGAATTGGGCTCTGCCAAGCTAAGCATCAGGAAGCTTTCTCTGGATGAGTACTCAGTACTCAGATCATGCTCAGTACTTGGGATCATATTCTGGACCATATGTAGTTCTGTGGTCAGGTTTCTCGGAGCTCCAAGCAATTTCCCACCATAGCAGTGCTGATTCCTCCAACAGTGCAATGTCCTGGCTTTCCACACTTTTTCCAACACTTAATATCTCTTAGCTTGTGGCAGTATCTGTCTTCACAACTGTAGGGTGATATTCGGTTGTGGTTTGGGGGTTAGTGATGTTGAGACCATTTTTATGTACCTGTTGTGTATGTCTTCCCATTGATAAAGTTTGATATCCACATAATAATTAGATATATTAATAGGGTGCTATGTGATGATTGGCTCATGCATACATAGTTTCATGATGAAATCAGAAACATGACAATTTCCACCCCCTTACATGACTGTCCTTCTTCTTCCTACCTTAAAATTGTCCCTTCAGGTTTCAGACATGGAGTTGCAGTTGCTAATTTATTTCGGATATCAACCTGTTATTAGATCAGTCTTCAAGTATAGCATTCTGTGGCTGTTAGAGTTCAGTTTATTTTAAATTCTGCTTCATCACATATTGATTTTAGGTGGTAAAAATAACATGTTTCTTTTGATTCTCGGTCCATCGTAGCTTCCTATTTTTGCTTTGCTGTAGTTATTGATTGGTTGTTGATGTGTTGCACAGATAGAAGGCTGGTTAGACAGATCACTAGCTGATATATAAAATATTTTGTTTGTTTTGTTGTTTTAAGACACTGTCTCTACATGTAGCCCAGGTTGGTCTTACACTTGATGGGTAGCCTAGGCTAGCTTCAAATAAGCATACTGCTCTTCCTTCATGCTGGGCTTGCAGGCAGACATGCACATTCATTCCTGGCTATATGCATATTCTGACCTTCCTCAGGATCATGCTGTTGATTGTTAGGAATATTTCTCTGTTCCAAGGCCTGTACACCTTTGCTCTCCCAGGACTGCTTGGCCCAGATATTTGTATAACTCTTTCTCCAACCAAAGGTATCCTGTGAACATTGAAAGTTCTAGCACTGTTGATTTTTCCTTTTATGATTTACTTTTATCTATAGTGTTTATGTAACTTTGAAATATTTTCTTTTGCTTGTTTGCTCATTATCAGTGTCTCTTCACTGAATGTTAGCCCCGTGGGTTTAAAGCGTTAGCTGGCTTTATTCCCCACTGTATATCAAGAATCTGGAACAATGCAGATCACACAGTAAAAATCTGGTCAAAGTTGATTGAATCTATTATAAATAAACATGTTACAAATGCTAGAAAACCCCCTGACATTCACACTTCTGAGAATGTGTTTTCTGTCCAGGGTAGCCCCAATATCTTGGAGAGGAAGTGCCTGCTGTATCCAGACTTCCACCATAAACTTGTGGATTAGATAGATGGACAGGTGAGCACTCCTGAAACTCTGGGGAAGATCACTGGCTCTAAAGGGAAAAGAGAGGAAGGGAAGAGTGGGTGCATGAGTGTATCAGAGCTCCCTCCCGGGCCACACTGGTTTTATGGCGATTCCATGTTGTAGTTTATTATATTAAAACTGCAATGTCAAATGCAATTTGCAGTTCTGCTCAGAAGATAAGAATCAAATTGTGAATGGTTATAGCTCATCTTAGGGCCTCAGGTCTGTTTCAGTTGGCTATTTTCTCAGTTCAGCACTGGTGGCTCTGATGTGGGTGTTTGATCATATGGTTCCCGAGTCTGGATTATTCTAATCACATTCTCCTATCTGTAGATATATTGGATTCATATATAATGCAGCAATCACTTACTCAGCATGGAAAATAAGATTACACTTGCCATATCCGTTCCTTGTAGATTCAGGAACAAAACAGACACATCAGTCAGGCTTTGAACCAATTTTCCTCCGGGAGAGTGCAAGGCAGGCAAAGGTAAGATGGATTTTAATTATGGGCTGGACTGGCATTAGAAGTGCCTGTTTGTTACAGGAACAGGAAAGGTTCAGAGTTATTCTCTCTGCCGGTGAAGTGCCTTTGACGAAATCATGTGCCCACCAGCCACTGGCAAGCCCCAAGTGCACAAGTGAGAAGATGCACTGATCACTAACTAGAATTAGCATGAAATATTTTGGAACATGTTTTGAACATGGAGGAGACAGCAAGAGCACTGTAAATCCATCTTTGACAGGATTTGGAACAAGGGCATGTGTAGAACCTTATGAGGTAGAAACTATAGAATCTAAATGCAATGGTTCAAGAAGAATGTAATGGGAGATGTTATGTGTCAAGGTATTAAGTTTACCCAGAAAATATCTATTTAGGAGAAAGAATTTTGAGATAATTCAAGAAAATGGATGGTTGTAGTGGTTCCTGCAAGGCTTTATGGTTCATTCTTTTCATGTAACAGTCATGTTGGTACTAGTCAGTCTATTTCTAAGATAGGAGACCGTTTCTTGCTTAACTGATGGCAAGCTTGGATGTGTGATTCTCACTGACCCATAAACATGAGGGAGTGTGACATATGACATATGAACCACGGAGGTGACGAGTTTTGGCAGGGCACTCATACCCACTCTGCCTTCATGCGTATGAATGTGATGAAGAACATGGTTTAGCCTCAGTGCCTGGGGTACCTGCCTTAGCCAACCACAGAGTTGTAGGAATCTGCTTACTCCATTATAGTGCTCATCAGAATTACCAGACTGTATGTGTCCACACTTCACCCTACAACTGGTGCTTTTGACTCTCTGGAGATGGAGCTTATACTTGCTTTGTCATTTTGTACAACTCCCAAGCTAAGAACCGTTGCCTAAGCATCTCCCTCAAGATAAAAGTGCAGGGGCAGACAGAGGGGGAAGAAGTAGGTGGCTTGTCTTTGGAAGGCAGAGAGTGGTTCCTGGCTCTGTACCTCACCGACTGGAGGCTTTGTGTTGCTCTGGTCTGTGTGGTGGCACAGTTGTATTTCCTGTGTCTTTGTTGGATGACAGCCATCCTGCTCTCCCCCCCTGGAGGATGTGTGATAGCACCACTAAGATTGCTCAGAAAACTGAAATACATTTGTGCAAATGAAAATATTGTTATGGGACATGTGTTCTGGGAGGTGGGCTCAGTCCCCAGTGACAGCAGATTGGATGGAGTTGAAATAATTCATCCGGTGCATAGGAGGGCAGATTTGGTCTCATCAATGCTAATTTCATTTGGCTCTTTTAATAAACAATTAGAAAACAATTTAGGAATTATTCAAGTCTAGAGAGGGCTTAATGTCTAAAGCCCATCAGGTCTAAGCTGCTGAGCAGAGAGCAGGCATATCCTCACTGCTTCATAAGAACCTGGGATCCGGGAGAAGCCAGGAAAGCAGAAGTTGTTATTTGACTGAATACAGGATGCGTGGAGACTCCTCACCCTCTCCTGCACCACCTCTGAGCCAGGGCATTTCCTGAGAGCTCCCTGGTGCCTGGCATCATGCCGAGGACTCTGAGGGCAGTCATCTCCCCAGGGAGAACTGCTCAGCCTACTTTCCCATGCAGAGTGGAAGCTGAGAGCTGCAATGCTGCTTTCCTCAAGTGCTTCCTCCCATCAGAGAGCAGTGAGAAGGGCAGGCTGGGAAGCAGGTTCCTGCCCGAGTCCAGAGACCAGGCCTAGGGTCTCTGTATAAAGCCTATGTTGGCACTCGGGTGACAAATTAAAAACACAGCATTCATCACTTTTGTTTTTAAATTTAATTTTATAAATTTAATTATAAAAAACTCACAAATAGGTAAAAAATATCACTTCTACAGCCAGAAAATTTGCAGTACTATGTGAAAGTAATCTCCAGGCATTCCACCTAAGAGAACTAGAAACTATAAGGCAGACAATCAAAAAGAAAAATCCAAGAAGTTTCCTATATGCTGCTTTCTAACTCCACAACGAAAACCACCACCACCCCACTGCAGAAGCGCATGATTGCGGCACAGCTGTGCTTAGGCTCAAGGTGAAGGTGTGGAAGAAAACAGCTGCAAGGCTTCAGATTTGCTGTGTCACTGAGATCTAGTTATAGATCTAAGATGAGGAGAGTGAGCACATTTACTGGTGCCAGGTCTTTCTGGTAATTAGAAAGCTTTTTAAAATGGGCATGCTACAGCTCTCAAAATGCCATCCCTGATTTGCTCATCACTAGAACCCAACATAATTCCTGGAGGGAGGCATGCCAGAAGAAACTGTCTATAGTCAGGAGCATTCGCTCACCCCCACATTTATAGTTTACAATCTCAGTGTGCTGACTCATAGATCTGATGGGCTGTGATGTTCTTACCTAACGTGTGTCTCAGGGGAAAGAAGGCAGGGTAGCAAAATGCTAGCTGGCTGAGGTGTAATTGATAAATGGTAACTGTACCTCACACCTTCTGATAGGCATGGGGTTTGTAACATCATCTTCCAACCAAAGCATCTGTGATTGTCAATATTCAGAAGTCTGGCAGAGCAAGGCTGATACACAGCCTGGGCTGCAGAGTGGAACACCTGGCTTGTCAGAACCAATGGTGCAGATGGAGGTCGGAACACAGAATGGCTTCTGCTCCTTCTCCTCCCTCTTCTTTCTTTCCCCTTTCTGTCGACCTTCTTCTTCCTCTCCCTTTAATTTCTCTAGCAAAGGAGAAAAAAGCATGATTTGGGGAGAAGCAGGGAGGGTAATATGGTAGAGACCAAACACAGCTGTAAAAATAAACAAGCCTCTTTCTTTAAATAATAAATGAAAAAGAATCTGTGTTCCCTGTTACTTTTTAAAAAGAACATTGCAGTGCTGTGGGATTATGTTCTGGTACATTGTAAATATTTGTCCCTCCTAGTGGTTTAATAAAATGCTGATTGGCCAGAAGGCAGACAAGAAGTGTAGGCAGGGCTACCAGACTAAGAAAACTCTGGGAAGAGGAAGAGTCAGGTAGAGATGCCAGCAGAGGCAGAGGAAAGAAGCAAGGATGCTGCTCTGAGAAAAGGTACTAAGCCACTTAGCTAATCATGGGTTAGTTTAAGACTAAGAGTTAGCCAGCCATATGTCTGAACCATAGGTTGATCAGCATGAAATTAATGTAAGCTTCTATGTGTTTCTGTGGGACTTTGGGAGTGCTGGTCTGGACCTCAGGGCTAGGCAGAGCTAAGCTGCTGTGTGCAGGTCCAGACCTTGGGGTTAGTCGGGGCCAGAAACAGTTATTACATTGCAGACTTGTTATTCCTTGCCTCGATATTAGCTGTGTACCGGAGTACTATAAGCTCCTGGCATACCTCCAGGTTCCAGGAGATCTCTGAGCTCTACAGTGGGGACCTGCCCTGAGTATCTGTGTTGGTGAACTCTGGCTGGAGCACTGCTGTTCCTGGGTGGTGACCACAAACCCTTCCAGCTGATAGATTTCTAGCACCTCTGTAAGCTGATGTTCCTAGTCAGAATCTGAGCAATACTGGGATCCAGGTCCCATCTTTTATCACGTGGTGCCTGTCAGCCTCAGCTGCTTGGAAAACATGCATGGAGCAAGCTGGTGTCCTTATAAATCCAGTTTTCAGTTTCAACTGGACCCTCACTGTGGATGGGTCCTGTCTCAGCTAGTTCTTGGTATTTTCAGGACACCCCTGCTTTTATATGCCTATTGTCTTAGGCAGATTGTTCTCAGCTTGTAGGCTACAACCTTTACAGGGGTCATATATCAGATATCTTGCACATCAGATATTTGCATTATAATTCATAAGTAAAATTGCAGCTATGATGTACGACAAAGATAATTTCATGGTTGGGGGTCACCACAACATGAAGAACTGTGTTAAAGGGTCACAGCGTTCGGAAGGTTGAGGACCACTGTCCTGGGCGATGATTTCTCCTAACGAGAATGAAGAGGGTAAAGGAGTGGAGTGAATGTCTTTCAAGCTTCATGCCTTACTTCTTCCCACCACACTTGTACACTGGCTCTTCCCCTTCTCAGGACAGTGCGATGCTAATGGCTTGTGCTCCCTTCTCTGTCCTCTGCAAGACCTGTCCCCTTGGGATCTTTGGTGGCAAGTGGAGAGTAACCACAAACCAGTCTCCCCGAAAACCCTCATAGCTCATGATGATGCTTCCTCCACCTTTTAAATAGCAATAGATGATGACTTTTTTCTTTAGTCATAAATTTCTTAAGAACTAATATGTAATACAGTTTTCTAGGTCTCAGTATATCATTATAACATGTGTCACACACCAATCAACTCAGCTAGTCAGCATTGCTGCTTCCTGCCATCTCCTTTCCAGTCCTTTCTGATGGCGCCTCCTCCTCTCTCCCAGCTTCTCATCAATGTGTGCACATTATGCTATCGGGATCTCCACTGTGTTCTGGAGAACATACTCCTGAGCTAGTGTCTTAGTGCCCAAGTTTTTGTTGATATGGCTAAAACATTTTTTAATCTTTGGAAACCCACACCTGGAGATTAACCGTTTCTGTTCCTGTCACCGACATTAAGAAGCTCAACAAACCAGGTAACAACTCAAAGCCTGTAAGCTGCCAACTTTCACACAAGGCATATCTTTATTCATTCTCCTCAAATAAAATATTCATTTGGTCACAAGGAACAGTAAGAATTAAAGGATGGACAAGAAAAATTAATTTCATAGTACATGGTCCATCCAATTTGCCCTCAAAATATTCTAGGAATAGTAGTATTTTTCAGAACTACTTCTCAGAGAAATCATTCTTTTCTCAGGACTGTGGTAAAAGCATAAAAGCCAATTTCATTAACAGACATCTAGTGAAGACAAAATAATATGGAAAGAGTAAAAAACCAATCCAGGCACCAAAGCCACCTGCCTTTGATTGCCTGGGGCAGCCATTAGATGGGTGGCCTGTTCTGTGTCTGTCTGTGTCTCTCACTCTCAGGATGGAGGAGCTGTGCATCCTGCCTGAGTTCCGCAGAACCCTTGTCCTAGCCAGCACCCATGCTGTCCTGCACTGCCCTCATGCAGCTGAAACCCTGAGCCAGGGCATGTGGAGAAGATGGGTGTGAAGAACCTACTTGGCATCCCATGATGCACAGGAAAGTCACATTCTTCAGCTGTCGGTATCAAAGGTGAAATGAATGGCTTCATAACACATGTGTAATTGCTCATCATAATAAATCTAGATTTTTTTTTTCTTTTTTTACCTCCAACCTCTGTTCTGGAGTGCTTCCTAAGCATGTGGAGAGATACAAACTTCCTACAAGGATTGCTTTGTACAGTCAAAGCCCTCTCCTGTGGACCAGTCAGCACTTGCTGTTTACCAGTCCACAGACACCTAAGGCATGATGATTGATGTGGTTGAAACACAATTGCTTCAAACGCTCCAGTTCTCAGGTTTGTATCCCTTGTGAAAGGCAGTGGAGTCTGGTCACAGTGCAGTGCTATGTGGTCTCTCTTCTCTTTGTGATGCAGAATAGAACAGCCAAAAGTAATCCCTAAGCAGAAAAGCTACTTGCTTGACCTCAGGGCACAGAGCTAGGTGCAGCCCACCAAAGAAGAGCCTTCATTCAAACTGTGGACACTCTCTCAGGGCCTAAAACCTCATTTTGTGAATTTTATCTTTTTTTCCTCATTTTTACTAGTTAATCTATTCTGAGGCCTGACTAATATGACTGTGTCCTCCCCTCTTCTTTTTTTGCTCAGGGCTTTTCGGTAAACTTGGTTTTGGGCAAGCCTGAGCAAAGCAGTACAGCCTAGTAAATCATCCAGAAGAGTTCCACTGTCCTGGCAAAGGCTTGTTGCCTTTGTCAATTCAATTCTTTTGAACATTTAGAAACATTCATTGTTCTTCCTCCTGGGAATAAGTATCACTATCTGTGACCCGTGGGTTCTGTGTTAGGGTGTGTCCAGCATTAACTACATCTGTGTAGTTTCTGCTGTTTGTTTTGTGACAGGGGCTCTGTATGTAACCCTGGCTGACCTAGAACCCTCTGTGTAGGCCAGGCTGGCTTTTCATCTACAGTGATCCCCCTGCCTCTGCCTCCCAGCTGCACTAATGACACCATACTTTGTCACCATAGAATGGACACATTAAACTGGAAGACGTACACACAAAAGCCATGCAAACTCTGTCAATTGTGGGTTGGAGGACACTCCAAGGTGACCCTGACACCACAGAAAAGCAACCTTGTTCCGGGGACACACAAGGGTTTTCTTAGTCAGTATTCTAGGATTTGTCACAGAAGGAATTCTGTTAATCATGACAGGTGGCTGGAGGCCCATGGGGGATCCTTATCTTCTCTCATCTGCGTTCTAAGTCTTCTGGTCCCAAGGCAGCTGTATGGATGGAGAAGTCAGGCATCTCATTTCATATTTAGATGTCACTGAAAACCTAAATTGCCTAATTCAGGACAGAGATAGCTCATCAACAGAGCATTTTGAGCCAAGAGGAGAGAGTGGGAGGCATCTGGCTGTCCTTGGAGTTCTAGAGAGAGGGTGGACTCTGTCTTAGGAGCAAAATGTCAAGTGGGTGTCTGGTTCAGAGTTCTATTTTCTAGGATCTGTCAGTCTGCTTGCTCTGAGGAGTAGTGTTCCAGGATGAGACCGAAAGCTAGTGCTTTGTACTGGTCTGGTAGGAGCTGGCAAGGGTCAAGGGTCAATGGCCAAGGGCTAAGGGCAAAAGGATGTTTGAGTCCTAAAGTATGAACCCCAATTGATATGTAGAGAACAGGTCTGTTGAGAGCAGCCAAGGGCCAGAGGACATTTACATCCTAAACCGTCAACCATGATGGATATGTGGGGAACAGTGAAAGAAGATGTCCAGGGCTGACTCCTAAAACCATGTCTTTAAAGCACTCGCTGCTCTGTGAGAAGGTTTGTAGGGGATTTGTCCTAACCAAATGGAAGTCACTGATGCAGAAACAGCAGGTGATTTCTCCAATTCCATCCAGGCTTGTCTGCTGCATCCAGGCCTCCTGCCTCTATCTTCAGTCCTCTGTGAGACTTCAGCTTGTACTAGGGACCTTTTCAGACATGGGCTTTGGGGACCTTTGCACAATTTACACAAATGCAAGGTTGCCCCAGTCCCACCCCCAACCACCCAGACAAACTCTAGCTTATGCCTGGTATGTTCTATCCTAGCCAAGCTATGGCTTCCCTGAGGAAAAGTGAGGGCTGAGAGCTCTCCTGGGCTTTGCCATTTACCCTTTTCCCATGCTCTCAGCTCTCACTGGTCCCTCTGAAAGCCTCACTTGAAAATATTTGTTCTCAACTCTTCCAGTTAGAGTCTTGTTTTTGTAGCCATCCCTGCTAGGAGGATTGCTATGGTCACAAGGGAAGTGTAAGGATTAGTGAACTAGGAAGATGTGTCAGGGAGGCTGACAGGATCACAAGGATTATAGAGCCAAGAAGACCTGAGACAGGCAGGCAGACTGGAGAACCAATGAGGAGCTTCTGTCTCAGCCTGAAGGCCTGAGAAGGCGGGGCCCTATGCAGTGAGTTCCATGCAGAAGGTCTGGGGATGGAGACAAAAAAAGGGCCCAAGTTCTAAGGTTAAAATAGACCAATGATTAGAGCAATCCTAGTTCAGGCAATCAGGCAGGATGAGGACCCCCCCCATAGTGGGATTCATAGGCTATCCAAGGAAGCGCTTGTGACATCAGAGAATCCAGACCCAGATGGGGCATGGCCAAAATTGTTAAAGGCACAAAACACAAAATGGCCTTCCTGTTTGTTCCTACTTCCTCTAAAAAAAAAAAAAAGACCAAACATCCAACACAAAAATGTCCAATTCTCCTAAAATTACATTAAAGTTATCTTATATCTATAAATACTTATTTAACCTTTTAATAAATATTAATCCTTATATGATATATTACATTAAATAATTTTGGCAATATCTGGCAGCCAGCATGGGTCACGGCCATGGCCACATGGCCAAATAAATTAATAAAAATGAGTTAAATTAAGATAAAAGGCCTAGCTAGCAATATACCTAAGACATAGGCTAAAGAACATAAAATTAATATAAGTAACTGAGTAATTTTGGGAGGAAAAAAAGCTGTCACAGACAAGTCAAACTTCTGGCCCGTACTGGGTCAAAAACCTCAGACAACACCCCCACACACCTGTTGTACTCCAGCACTGCCTCACCCACCAGCTCCAGCCAGAAGCACCCTATCCATCCCCCACAGTCATGTGTCTGTAAGGGCAAGCTTTCTGTGGCCTGGGAATGTTATACCTAAAGTGAGCAGCCACACACAGAAATATACTTCCTTTTAACTTTATTTATCCTTTTACAGAAAAGTCCTTGTCTGGTGGCATATTGTTGACTCACTTGTGTTTTATTTTAACACATACTGACTACTGACATTGGAATATAGTTTGTCCCTGTGGAGGCCACCATGAAATCTGATCTTTGATGTGACATTGTTAGGAGCAGAGCCTAGGGCAGGTCAAAAGCTGGCACTGCCTCAGCAATAGATTAATGTCTTTTAAAAGATATTTAAAAAATTTAAAAATTATCATTGGTGTTTGTATATGTATGTTTACATATGTGTAGGTCTGTATATGTGTGTGTACATGTGCATATTTGTGCATCTCCACACTGGGTTGTTTCACAGGGAATGAGTTAAATCTTACAGGACTGGATTAGTATTTCAGGGCAGGCTGTGCAGAGGTAAGCCTTCTCCCTCTCCTTTGCCCCCTACACACATGCACCTGCTCCCCGATTCTGCCCCTCTGCTTTGAGGGCCTCACTAGGAACTGGGTGATTGACAGTGTTCTATTCTCTTGGGCTTCCAGAATGGTAAGATAAATCAATCCCTGTTCTTTACAAATGACCCAGCCTTGAGTATTCTACTATAGCAGTAAAAATCAGAATAAGATGTAAGTATCAATCGTGAACCAGAAACTGTAGTGAATGGGACTGCAGCAGTGACTAAGAAAGAGAGCCATCAGCACACTCCACACAAGGCCAGCCTCCCCAGAAGAGGAGTCTAAGGATGAGTCAGAGTCCCTGAGCTGAGTACTATGTTCTAGGCAAAATGAACAGCATCAGCTGAGGTGCTGTTGGAAAAAGAGAATTCAGAACCTTGCAAGGGCTCTCTCAGAGCCAGTTTGTTAAGTTAGAGATGGGAGGGGGATCCAGAGAGGCAACATCAAGGTTAAGAACACTGGCTGCTCTTGCAGAGGCACCAAGTTCAGTTTCCAGCACTATATTGGGCAGCTCACAACCACCTATAACTCCAATACCAGGGAAACTGACACCCTCTTTTGGCTTCCATGGGAACTGCACTCATATGCACACAGACACAGTGACACTGGGAAAGCTGGCAGGGTAGCTGGAGAAAGCACAGTGGAAACCTGGTAGATTAAAGCATGTTCTTGTTCTCCAGGCAGAACAAAATGCACACTGATTTCACAATCAGTGCCACAGCAGACATTATTAGTCATTTTCCAGAATATTTAGTATTGAATCAGTGTGCACAGAAGACATTACTACTCAATTATTGGAATATTGCAATATTGCAATGCCTGTACATAGCAGGGATTGCTAGTCAATTGCTAGAGTACTTACTACTGAGTCCAGAAATATCCTATTGGAAATATATCTGTGCTCTGGAGCCAGTGCCTGAGAGGATGCCCTTTCCTAGTCCTTCCATACATGATAATAAAGGGATACTGTTTCCCAGGCAACATGTGCATGTGAAAAACTGTTTTAGAGGGACCTCAATGACCAGAGGACTGACTCTAGAAAACTAATGACTGGGTAATAAAGAATATTCTAGTGTCCTTTCTGTTGTGGTGTTAAAACACCCTGACCAAAGGCAACTAATGGGCGGAAAGGGCTTATTTGGCTTATACTTCCAGGTCACGGTCCATCACTGACGGAAGTCAGGGCAGGAAATCAAGCAGGAAACGTGGAAGGCAGCTGCTTGCTGTCTTACTCTCTGGCTTGCTCAGGCTTGTGCTTAGTTAGCTTCCTTACACAGTCCAGGAAGACCTCAACCAGGGAATGGCCACCGATGGTAGGACAGGCCCACCATCAACTAATACTCAAAACAGCCCCTCACAGATCACAGATAGGACAGCAAAGGTAACCTGATAAAGACAGTGCCCAGTTGAGACCCTTTTTCTAGATGACTGTAGACTGCATTAACTTGACAGCTACTTCTAACTTGGACCCAGAGAGCAATTGCCTAGAAAACAAATGAGGAAAGACCAATTAGGAATGCCTTCTACTAATTATGTTATTTAATTATGGAGCAGCTATGATGAAAACTCATGCATATGTATTTCCTTTAGGCTTCCTAAGATCAGTGACACAGGTTTGCATTTTCCTGTTTATTTATAGCTAAAGGAATTGGACTCGTGGAGGCTAGGCAGTGTGGTCCCTGTGAGATGGGTAGTAAGTAGCTGAGCTGGCCCTTGACCTTGAAAGACTGGGTGTTGTGTCCCCTTGCTCCTTCGTGGGGCTTCGCTTCCTACCATCCTCCTCCTCTGTGTTCTAGCCATACCAGTCCCTCGTCTTTTCACATGCACCCCCTAATGTAGGTCCTTATTTCCCTCTGACTGCAATCGTGTCTTCACCACCTGAACGCTCTCATCTGAGGTGTCACTTCTTGAAGGCTTACCATGTAGAGTTTTACAGGACTCTTTCCTCTCGGCAAAGTCCTCGTCCATCTTGGTAATAACATGCTTAATTATTTATCGCTACAGTTTGCATCCTGCATGCCCTCCAAGGACTCACTCATGTGTTGAACACTTTGTCCTAAGCACATGGAGTACTGGGAGGTGGTGGAGTGTTTGAAGGTGGAGCCAGGTCACTAAGGTGGTTTTTCTCTGCCAATGCTTCCTCTGTGATGCACTGTTCCACAGGCCAACCACGGATGGAAACATTCAGAACTGTAAGCTAACACACATGCCTTCCCTTCTTATCAGTGGTTTATCTTAGGTACTTTACCATTTTGAGAGTACACTGACCCACTTATGCCATTATTAAATTAATGTCTACCCCAAAACCCCTGCAGTGGGGTAAAATCCCCGAGGGGAACAACTGTGGTTGCTTTTACAGACCACTGCATCCCAAGGGTTTAAGAAATGGTTCAGGACCAGCATATGCATTAAGTAAATCCATCATTATGTCACTCCGCTTGCCCTCATGTTGTGGCTGACCAGTGAATCACCCACACTGGCATGAAGGTATAAGGGGGCTGACAGAGGCTACAGAACCACCAGCCAAGAATGAGAGCAAAGGCAATGGGTGTTGTAGAATGTTTTTCCCCCTGGCCCGTTTTGGGTCCGGGAGGTTTGTGCCTGGCGCAGCCAACAGCGGAGGTTGGAACCTGGTTTGCACCCGCGGCTTTTTGTCCCCCAAAGAAATGAATCACACACTTACATCCTTTAAACTGTTTGGCCCATGTCTTAAGCACATTATTTAGCTAGCTCTTTCATCTTAATTTAACCCATTTCTATTAATCTTTCCACCACGTGGCCCACAGCCCGTGGCTCACCTGGATTCCTATATGTTTCTTCTGCAGAGGACAGATCGAGAATGACTAACTCCACCCTCTTTCTCCTACCTGGCTGCCTCTGATTCTCCACCCACTTCTACGGTGCCATGCATGGGCCAAACAGTTCTTTATTTACATCATACAGAAAACATTCTACCACAAATGGGAAAACCATGAATGACTATAATCATCTGGATGCTGCTAGCAACCTTGAATACAGAAGAGGTACCATCATTTTCAAGTGTTAAAAGATGACATTTCTGGGCTGTTGTAAATCAGTCTGATCCCACTGGATCTCCTTAGAAAGCAGTCAGTAAAGTAAATCACCATCAATTCATCAAATGAAATGAACTTGGGGCAAGACATCAAGCAGTTCTTAAGCATAAACCACAAATCCAAAGTTTGTAATTCAGAAGTAAGGCAGGACTACCAAGAGAACAAGAGCACAGCATCCTTGTCCTGCCATCATCGGACAATCAACACATCCCTCCAGCATCCTCAAGAGCAATATAAAACTCAAAGGGTGAGCACATAAGTGTTTCTATGTGGCTGTATGCATTATATTCTGAATTAGATGTGGAAGCCTGAATTAAAAATACAGAGGCTAAAACCCTTATTGGATGTTTGTGCATGGCAGAGTACTTATTTGGGAAATAAGTTTCACTTAACTACATTTGTGCACCAAGCATCCCATTCCTAAAGAATGATATTATGGGGCTGGTGTTGACTCAGTAGTTAGTGTTATGTATGCCACACACATGCAAACATGTATACACATACCATTTGCCTTCCTTTATACACTTAGGTGAGTGTTGTTTAGATGTGTGTACATGTAAACAGAAACCCAAACACATGAAAAGAAGAGAAAGGGTAAGTTACAGAGTTATGTGTACTCATAAATATTTCTCTGGCTCAAATGTGTGAAAGTTAAAGGTACCATTCTCTGAGTGTCCTGTAGCAGCCTCAATCTTAGTCTCTTTGGAAAGTAACCATCGCAGATTCTGACGCATTTAGTGTGACCTTCATACCTGTGGCTGATTGGTCTGCAGTGGAGAAAGAATTATCAGTCTAAAGAAAGGCTGCCTGTCGGGACAACTCTTGTGTAGCAGCAAAGTTGGGCTCCTTACTTTCTCTCCCTCCCCTCCCTCACACACACATATTTTAAAATATATGTCTAAGTAGAAGGGCGAAAATGATCAAACAATTAGAAGAAGATATGAGAGGATATTTGTGACCTGGGGTTGGCAAAGCCTTCATTAATGTGCTCCAAAGACTTGCATTAATGTAAGAAACAGAGAGATCCATTTATCTGAAATGTCCAGAGCAGGCAAATCTACAGGGATGGAAATCAGATTAGAACTTGCCCCCGGCTGTGGGAGGCGTCGAGAAGGAGTGGAAGTGACTGCCAGTGGGTTTGAGCTTTCATTCTCTGTAGATGAAGTGTGCTCAAGCTGATGATGGTGATGGCTGCGTGACTGGATATAATAGGAGCCATGAATCATACTCGCTGAATGTGTGGACTGAACGGGATGTGAATTATTTTTCAGTAAGACTTTTAAAGTCGAAAAGAGTTTGCTCTGTGTATTTGCACATATATTTCTGTGTTACAAGAGGGTATTTCTGTGCATACATTTAACACAAAACAAGTGGAAGGCGAAGAAATGTATTCTGTGATTTCCTTTTATCTGCTGGTATACTTGGGTTATTTTTATAAGGATCTTTATCTTTTACATAGCAGTACTAAATTTTCTAAAAATGATAAGCCATAATTCATGTAGTCATTTCTTTGTTGTTGGCTATTTAGGTTGTTTTGATATTTTTCTCTGTAATAAAATACATTATTATAACCATCATTGGAAACACGTACTTGTGCTCATGTATGAGGCACTCGGTAGACTGAATTTTTACCAGTCAAGCTGCCCAATCGAAGGCTCTGTGCATTGCTTATTAAGGAAATGTTGTCCTTTAAGAGGTCTCTAGTTCACTATCTCCTGTTTTCTGCTAGCATCTTCCCACTAATCCCAGATGTTTGCCCGATCCACAAACCCCTAGTAAAGTAGAGCACTATTGCCTTTCATTCCTAACACAGGATATAGCTTTGGTTTGATGTAAGAGTAGGCAGCTTTTGGCACTGCATAGTGGTGTAGCTGAAGTGCTTGTGTGTGTGTGTGTGTGTGTGTGTGTGTGTGTGTGTGTGTGTGTGTGTGTGTCTTTTAATGGTATTTGAAAAGTCTCACCATGCTGTGATTTGATTGTGTCTTCCAAGGAAGGCTTTGGCTTCGCTCCCTCTCGCTTTCCGTCTTTCCTCCCTTCTTCCCTTCTTCCCTCTCTCCCGTCTCCATCTCTCCCATCACCCCTCATCCTGTCACCTCCTACCATGCAGGGCAGAGCCAAACATCCCTCAGCAGATGCTGGATCTCAGTACTGGGCTTCTTAGCCTTCCACAGTCTGGGAAACTAGCCTTTTGTGTGTTACCCAGTCTTGTATGCTGTTACAGCAGCTCATCATCAACCAAGAACCATCACTCTAATGTTGAGGCTAAAGGAAGGAAAAGTTACATTAGCACAAAATATGTTCTTACAAATTTTATTGTGCATATTAAGAGTGAGGACATCACACATTGGGCTGTGGATTGTTAACAGTGAAGGATATCAACCTGCCTGTCATCTTACACATTTACCCATTTATATGTGTGGTCAGAACTGTTAGAGTATTCTCATTTAGCGAAATACACTACAGCATTTTAAATTCTAGTCCCCACAGCACACACAGAGATCTGGACTTACACAGTTGTTTTAAGACATTTGAATGTTGCACACGTAACTATGGGAAATACAGTTAAACTGGTTTGAAGGCTTACTTGGAGTGCATGAAGCCCTAAGCTCAGCTCCCAGTGCTACATAAACCAGACATGGGGCGTGCTCATTCATAATCTGAGCCACCCAGAGGCAGAAGCAGCAGGGCCTGGCATTCAAGGTTCAAAATCCTTGGGTTCCAGGGTAAGTTTAAGGCTAGCCTGGGCTACCTCAGACCCTATCATAAAAAAACAACAGCAACAAAACAGAAAAAAATTACATACAGTTCTATGCTCCTAGTTATCATCTCATGATATGGTAACTTCCTATGCTTGGAACATATTAGTCTGTGGTCTGATACCGATTTTCTTTATAAGATAAGCTATTTCTTTCAAAAATAACTTATGAAAGTAAGAACATTTAAGTAACGAATGTGATCCATACCAGGGATGATGGGAAAACTCTGGGAATGTTTTTTCACTGCTGTGTTTTAGAAGAGAAGCTATAAGGCAAAAGTAATGCTCATAACTTGCTAATTAATTTTTAATTAGTTTGTAGTGCCTGTAAAAATGATGGATTTATTTTTAATTTTGTGCAATGAAGCAAGTGTACCCAGGGCCAAGTATTGCTAAGCAAGTACTCTACCACTGAGTTTCATCTCCAGCCCTGATACAATGGATTACCTTCTTAGATTTTTATACACTTAAGTTGTGTGAATATTTGTTACCCAGTCTGCCTCCTTTATCTCCACTTCTGATTGTTCCCCTTTATCACTAAAATTAATGTAAAACACACACACACACACACAGAGAGAGAGAGAGAGAGAGAGAGAGAGAGAGAGAGAGAGAGAGAGAGAAGGAGGGGCAGGCATAAATCTGTTTAACTCTGCTATAGACTCAGTAGAACTGAAAAGAAAGCAGTAAGGTTATGGAGCAGAATTAAAGCTGCAACGGTGGTTACAAAAAATTGAGTTCTCCATTGCTGCCCTTTACTCTGCTCTTGGCATGGATCAGCCTGTGAGTCCTGGGTCATCTGCTTTTGGGGAGTGTGGGCCATTAACCCTGAGAAAGAATCTTCATTTCTGACCAGAGGAACTGTCTTTAGAGTTACTGTGGTGAAACACCATGACCAAAAGCAACCTGGGGGTGGGTATTTAACTTATACTTCCATATCATAGCCCATCACTAAAGGAAGTCAGGGTAGGAACTCAAGCTGGGCAGAGTCCTGGAGACAGGAGCTGATGCAGAATCCATGGAGGGGTGCTGCTTACTGGCTTGCTCCCTCCTTATTGCTTGTTCAAGGAGAGCAAGGACCCAGAACCACCAGCCCAAAGATGGGCTCGGTCTTCCCCATCAATCACTAATTAGGAAAATGCCCAACAGGCTTGCCTACAGCCAGATCTTATGGAGACATTTTCTTAATTGAGGTTCCTTCCTTTCTGATGCCTCCAGCTTGTGGCAAGTTGACATAAAAACTAATTGTCACAGGAATCACAGAAAGGAGCCTCACGCTTCACAGTGCTAGGCAAGCCCATTAGAAACTCTGTCTGTGGTGGTTCAAGCAGCGAGGACACTGAGAGAAACAAACCCCCTCTCTTTTTGGCTGGAGGGATAGGGAAAGTAGTCTCTGTGGATTGTGGTTTTTTCAGTGTATGTGGTTCTGGACTAACTTCTGAGCTCTTCACATGTAAAAAGAAAAAGTAATGACCACAACAAACAGTTTGAGAAATGAGCCACAATCTAAAGACAAGGATCTGAGCACTCACAGAGAACAATTTCAAACACTGTCATGTTCCAGAGTTATCTGTGAGTAGAGGTTGTGCAGGACAAAGCCACAGTAGCAAAGTAGAGACTTTCAAATGCTAAAGGGACCGCTCAGCAACTGGGAGAACCAAGATGAGATAATTTACCTCTAAAACTAATATCCTCTGCATCCTCCCAAGGAGTGTGGCAGAAATCCAGGTCTTCAGAACCTGCAAGTCAGTATGTTCAGGCTATGGTTTAAAGTTATACAAAATATAAGGAGCCAAAAAAAACGTGGTCAACTCTCAAGAGGGCTGAGCACTCAGCAGTCACTCTCTGTGCTCACCTGCTGTAAGTCTCCTCAGTAACCAGGGCTCACAGCAAAAAGAGTTTCTCTGCTCACAGCCAAGAGCAGCACTAATTTATGGGCACAACAACAAATTTGTAGAAAGCAATTTTATGAGCACAACATGTCTATTTAACAAACAGCAGCAGTGCTTTCCAGCGAGGGGCTATGACCTCCCTGCCCATAAGCTTTTCATCAAGTTTTACAGTAACAGCCATAAATTTCCTCCTCTGGGAGAGGCTCTCAAACCCAACTAGAAAGTAATTGCTTATTCCTGCTGTCTTCTGGATAGACTATAAACATGGCAGTTGCACACAAGAATTCATGTCAGCTGTGGTTACTTGCATGAGACCTGTTCACCATTTGACCTGCCCTCATTCTGTAGTAGCAGGGGGCTCACTGGGAAGGCGGACCCACCTCTCTATCAGGAGCTATTGATAGTTAATGGATACTTGGGAAGAGACAAGCCTTTTCATTAGCAGTGTAGCCATTGGTAAGTTGTCCATGATCTGATAAATCTTTCCCCAAGTGCTCATAGAAGCAACTCCAGTTCCTCAAGTTACACCCCATGGAAGTAGAAAAAGGGTGGAGTTGGGAAGAGGATGGATCCATGGGATAGAAGAGGACAAGAGAGAGTCGTAGAGGGTGACTAGCTGAAAATACACTGTATATGTGCATAACATGCTCTAAAAGAAGATTAACTTTTAAAAAACTGAAAAATAAGAAATATAAAAGAAAATAAGATACCATTCAGCAATGTGTGCAAAGCAAAGACCTTCTCCCACAAAGGAAAAGTCTTCAGACTCACGAGATGGGTGATCACAACTGTTAACTTGATTAGGTTGGCAATTACCTGGAAGACACAAGTGAGCATGCCTGTTGGGAGGATTGTTAATTAGTTTTATATCATCTGAGAAGAGGAACTTTTAGTTGAGAAAAATGCCGCCATAAGCCTAGTAAATAGGCAAGTCTGTCAGGCACCGTCCTGATTAATGACTGATGTAGGAAGAGGGTCCCAGCCCACTGTGGGTAGTGCCGACCCTGGGCAGGTGATCTTGGGGTGTCTAAGTAAACAATTTCATAGCAATGGAAACTCAAACTAAGACCTGGGATTATTGATTTCTAAATGAGTAGATCATTCCCTGGAGTAGGATAACAGACTGAACAAAAGAAGTAATTTGAACAGAAACATCCATTGCTTCTTTTAAAAGTATTATTTATTTTATTGTTATCATGTGCATATGTGTATGTGCATATGTGTATGTGCATGCCTATATGTGTGGAGGTCAGAGAACAACTTGCAGAAATTGATTTTCTCCTTTTAGCATGTGAGACATGCTGGTAAAACTCAGGTTGAAAGCAAGCACCTTCCTACTGAGCCTTTTTTTTCTGGTTCCGTTTTCTGCTCTGTGCTATGCCTTTCCCACAGTGGCAAAGTACAACTCCATTTGAGAGTCCAGACTTCTCCCTGGGGTTGCCTTTGTCAGGGTCTTCTGTCACAGTGGCAGAAAAGTGACTAGAACACCACAATTTTTATTTATTCTTCATGTCTGTAAAAGAAACTTTAGAACTGGGAGTCTAATGTGTGACTCAGTGGTAGAGTACTTGCCTAGCATATACAGGGTCCTGAGCTCAATCCCTACTCCTGTGAAATAAATAGGTAAACACAATAGTATATGAATATGTAAAATGGAAAAATATTTAAATTATACCAATGGGAAGCATTAAAATTCAAGAATGAAGTGATAGTTGCAGTAAATATCTGATCTGTCTGACCAGATTTTTTTAAAAAGAAAATTCTCTAAAATAAAGAGTAAGACTGAAAAACAGAAATTAGTAATATAGCTTGGGTAGATTTTATATATCATGCCTAAAACCTTAACTTATAAGGAAAGGATAAAGAAAGATATCAGATTGAAAACCTTCTAAACTTTTGTTCACAGTGTTAAATGTCATCTCTAACTTGTCAAAATTTAGATAAGAATATTTAATTCCTGGAGAAAATACTGAAAATAAAACAATGCAAAGAGATAACCAAAAGATCAGAAAAAGAGAAATTAATAATACAAAAATATCTCAATGATCAGAAGCCATGAAACAAAAGCACATATAATAAAGAATGGAAAAAGTAAATGGTAGGCCAATTTACATGAATAATTATGTAAAATGCAAACCACTATTGGGGTGTGAGTATGAAATGCCCCCACAGGATCATGTGTTGAGGTCTGCATCCCTGTGCATGGCACCATTTTGAGAAGTCACAGGGATTTCAGAAAGTTGGCCTTGGTGGAGGAACCAGGTCATTGTGGGTGCCTCTTTGGAGGATGTGTCCTGGGACTGGAAAGATGACTCAGTGATGGAGAGTGCTTGCTGCTGTTCTCAATTCTTGTGTCAGGTGGCTCACAGCTGCCTGTAAAACTGGTCCTAGGGAATCTGATGTCTTCTGGCCTCCATGCATAGGTACCTACCTACCTATATACACATACACACACACACACACACACACACACACACACACACACACACACACACACACAAACACGAAACAGACAAAAACAGAAAGACACATAGAGAAATAAGAATTTCTTTACCAAGCAGATGAGGGTGTATCTTGACTGCTTTCTATTCTGTTGCCCATTGTCAGTAAGCAGCTCTTCCATTCACTCGGACATGATGCACTCCCTCACTGTGGCCCTGAAATCCTCCTGTCTGGTTTCTCTTATGTTCTTGTGATGGTGATGGAAAGAGAGACCAGTACCATCTAAATAGCAATCAAAAGACAGAGTGAGTAAAAATTGCAGATATATGCCAAACACCCCAGGAATTTAGGCATTAACAATGTTGTGGTTCCTTAAAGAATTCAAGTTTTTCAAGACAGAAGAATGTAAGTTGATAGAGAACCACATGAATTCTTTAGAAGAAACAGAAGTTGTGGCCAGAAGCTCCTTTCAAGTATAGCTTTATGTTTCTGGAGCACCCTGATCCCACATACTGTTATCAGCATCTTAAGGTTTCTGTTCTCTTTCCCAGGGGTCAAAGGAGATGTTGATTGGAGGAACAGGAGAAGCCTTCCTCCCTGCACAAACCACAGGTAGAGCCATGGAGTCAAGGCCAAGCAATGTTTTTGCTGATGAGTCCTCTGTACCATTTATATTTCAATACTCACTGTTTTGAGGGTTGGAATATATCTATTTCTGTAGAATATAGATTCAGTTTAAAATATTTCATTTGCAGGATGCTGCTGTCATGGAATTTGTTTGATAATCCACAGTGTAGAAATAAAAGTTTTCTCCCAGAGATCCTCTATGGTTCCCTGGGCAAATAAAACATGTTTCAAAGCATTCATAGGTTACCTATAAAACTGTTGCAAATCCTCCTTAGATAGTGGACGAATCAATCCCAACTCATTCTATGTTTAAAACTTACAAAGACCCTGCCAGGAAATTTGGTGGAAGACCATCTTTGCAGTAAAAGAGGTGTCAGAGAAGACCCATGGATGGGCCTGTGTCTACTGTAAGTGTGAGCACAGGGAGAAGACTTGACAACATAGATGGTAATCCCACAGGCAGATCAGCGCAGCCGCCAGTGGGGTATGCCTTATGGTATTTTCTGAGTTCATGTCCTTGTTTCTTCTCCAGTGTAAACAAGGGTGCAGTGACATCCCCACACTGGACTCCATAGGTGTAAAAAAAGATTTATTGTAAAAATGAAACTGCTGCATGGCTGCCTCTGGTGGTAGAGAGAATAGCCAGAGGCGTCTGGGGGAGTACAAAACTGCCATATCCTCCTCTCGAGGGCAGAGAGAGTGAGGCAGGCTGGGAACTGTCATGGCTGCCTCTTGGGAGCAGAGAAGTGGGGTGTGTGTGATGGGGTAGGGAGAGCCTTGCTGGTGTTCAAGAGAGTAGTGTAGCTACAGAAGGAAGGGTGTAGGCTCTGGAACAGCCTATGTTGGGAGCAGGGTTGTGAGCTCGAAGAGCCCTGTGGCTTTGATATGCACCACAGGTATGTGCCAATAGAGAAGCAGGTGCCTCATTTACTAGGGACAAGGAGAAATGAGGAAAATGGATCTTCCTGGAAGACAGAAAGCCATTTCTCAGGTTTCTGAGGAATGCTGAGAGTAACTTTGGTCTATGACAGTAGTCCTTCGGTTTACCTTGTCAGCCTGAGCTGAGTCCAGACTGGGACACAGTCAGTGGCACTCTCTCTCTTTTTGAGGGGGTTGAAGTGATTTGAGACCTAACACTCAGCACCTGTGATTTTTCTAAAACATTAAGGATCTGTTGCTGATACCATTGTTAATCTACAGCAGTGAATTGCACAATGAATTTACTGCCCAGTCAGGAACTGCCTTACACCACTTGAATTCAGACAAAAACTACTCTGTTACTGTGGCAACTACTTCATGGCTTCCTGGTGGTATGGACCAAATATTTTATCATCCTATCTTTTCACCTGGTCCTGCTACTCTAAAAGTGAAGGACATTAATTAAATGGCAGCCCATATATTCCTTGAATATCTACATATATACAGATCTCTTATGAGAGCGTTTTTTTCTCTAATGGTGAAACCCAGGACACTCAATCCTAAGGTCATTATTTGCTGCCTAAGGTAAGACCTGGGGATTGATGGCTTCTAGAGCCTCACTCGTTTAGTGCTTGGCTGTCTTCCAACCAGTTGGCACCATGGAAAACTGTTTCTTATATGTTCTTAATGGACCAGGAAATTAAAGCAATGGAAGGCTACCTGCTGCTGTTCAACCTCTGAGAGCACTTCATTTTTAACTAAGTACATAGAGGAGATACACTATTTTTATAACCTTTTTATTACTCAAACAACATGTTTACTGTAGAAAAATTAGAAAAGCATAGATAAGCAAAATGAACAAATTAAAAGTCAACCTCTGTGCCTGAAGATAATTATTATTAACAATTTTGGTGACATCCTTTCTGACTGTTTCTATGTGTGTGTATTAAATGTTTAGATTGAATCACACTGTTTATAACATGGCTTAATAATGTATGAATTATTGTCAGTGATATCTTTGTCAATAATAACTTTATCACATTTTTAATGACTACAAAGTTAATGGAAATTTATGTATATCTATTCATTTAATTGAATCAACTGTTAGTAGACATTTTTAGTATTTCCTGTTTAAGCATTATAAAATACATTGCAATAAAAATTAATGAAATATTTATAGACACAATAATGATTACTTGCCAAGTAAAAATAACTAGAAATTTAATAGCTTTATGAGAATCTGAACATTTTATATATTTTTACATTTTATGAAATTGTCTCCCAGAAAAAGCCATCTCAATTTCTACTCACAAGAATATAATATTTCATGAGTCCTTGTCTTTCTATGCTCTTGGCAACCTTAAGGTATTTTACTGGTTATTTTTCTTGTGGCTGTCACAACCTGTGACAGAAGCAGCATAAAAGAGGAAGGATTTATTCATGTACTGGCCCACAGTTTTGGAGAATATCAGTCTACTGTGGTGGTGAAGGCATAACAGGTGGAGAGGCGTGGTCCCTGGGGACAGACAGAAGCATGCAGTGCAGTGCAGTGTGGCTTGTTTACTTTCAGAAGTTGAAAGTGGAGAGCTTGGCCCGGAGTCAGAAGGGGTATAATCTTCTGAATTATCTGTGGTCTCACTTCTACCAGTTAGTGTTTCTGAAACTTCTGAAAAGGCACCAGCAGCTAAGGAAACAAACTCATGATCCTGTGGGCATCTTAATTTAAAACCCGAGATTGTGTTCTTGGTTCTCAGGGGTTGCTGTCTGTTGGTATCAGAATATTTGGCAGAAGCAACTTGAATATCTGCATATATACAGATCTCTTATGAAAGCGTTTTTTGCCCTAATGGTGAAAGGGAGAGAGCTATTTTGGCTCACAGCCTTACGTGCTATCCATCTCTCAGGATGAGGAAGGTTGGCAGCTGAAGTGGGTCTGTCTATGGGAGCTTACAGCTGCTGCTTTTCATATTTCATTAGATTTTATATTTAAGCCATTGTTTCCTGACCAGAAAACTAAGCTTCAAGGTTCATGTCTAGTTACTCAGAGCTGCAAACTACACCCCAAGCAAAGTACAGTCTCTTAGATACATTATCAACTGAGGACAAGTGTTCCTTCACATGAGTCTTTGTGGGATAATTCATAGTCAAACCTTGGCATGTAATATGACTTCAAAAATCTTGCCAGTTCTGATAAGTAAAATGGATGTTTAATAGTTTGGTGCAATGCTTTGGTTACTGGTGGGTTTTAATAATTTTATGACTATTTACCATTTGCCTTTTTTTTTTTAAAAAAAAAAAAAAAACCTACCTCTTCATGTCCTTTGTCTATTTTTATGTTGATAATGTTCTTTTTCATTTTGTGAAGGACAAGTACCTACTCCCCTTTCTCAGTGGGACTGTGGTACCAAGTAAGAACCAAAACAGTTCCCTTTTACTCTTCCTCAAAGCATTCTTTCCTCAAGCTGAATGGGGATGAGCAGTAGATGATCCTGATGTTTTCCCAAGATCTTGTTGTCCTTTGTTTGTGCACAATAGTTTCGAGCATCCTTCCTTCCCTGACAGCCAATGCCTGCATCTCTAGGGAAAGGCTGGCTTGCAGTGCCATGGTCTTATGTGTCCCAGGGCATGCCTTAAACAAGTGCTGTGACTATACAGTCTGTTTCTGCATGGAGATGGGCAACCATGGTAACTCCTTTGTGGGGCTGAGTTGGAGTCATTCTTCTTGGGCCTGTGTCTGACATCACAATCTAGTGTGGTTCCCTTTCCTCATACCTTTTGCCCCAAATGATTTCTGATGAATCTCTTCCTCCCAAAGCCTCATAGTGATTCTTCTCTGGGCAGCACATGCTAAGGCACATATAGCAATTGATACACTTTGGATTTTTACATTAGGAAAGCTCCATCTATGCTGTGGACTCTGGGAGATAATAATATTTGTGGAGCTTACCCCTTCCTTTAACTATTAATATAATGCCGTGTCAAGCAGGTCCTCTTTTGCTGTCTTATCAAATCCACATATTACAGTGAAGTCATTGTTTCCTGACCAGAAAACTAAGATTAATATGTTTATATTTGTATAGGGTCTCAGTGGTAAAAATGCATTCAGGCCTAGAGCTCCAGACTCTCGCACCCCATGCTCTGGAACCACCATGATTTCAGAGGCTGAGGGATTCCTGAGGCAAATTCAAAAACAATTCTGGAGCTAGAGACCCTGACCATCATACAGAATAAGGAAAACCAAGGCAACTTCCTCTCAACTGAAACCTTCCCTCGGGGAGCAGAAGCAAACAGAAGGTCACATGTCTGGGAAAGAAAAAGCTTGTTTTCAAAGGTCCCTCCCCTGCTTTATTAGAAGAGCATCTGCTGAGGGAGGAGAGCAGAGGAGAGTGCTGGCCAGCTGTGCAGGGAGCACCAGAGCTGTGGTTGTCCTGGACTGGGTAGGCTTGTCAGTGATGTGGGTGTCTTTGAGTCATCACTAATCAGTTCCCTCTGAATAACCAAGTTGGACCTTGCTGAGGACCTTACTTTGGTCTATTTTGAGTTCTTTTTATGGAGTGAGTAGAATTGTGAAAATAAGTGAAAGTCTCATGACATTTGTGTAAGATAACACTTGTCCCCTGTTCTGATCATTCTCAAGTCTACACAAATTAACTAGAAAGGACTAGTGTAACTAGAAAACTTTTCTCTGCCCTGCCTGGCCCTGCAGAAGTTTATAAAATAATCACTCAGAGGCTTAATACTAATTACAAACTGTTTGATCTATAGCCCAGGCTTATTACTAATTAGCTCATTCATCTTAAATTAACTTATTTCTATTAATCTATGTATGGCCGTGTGTCTCATGGCTTTACCTGTGTCCAGCTACATCTTGCTGCCCCAGCAGCTCACAGTGTCTGCTCTGACCCTGTCTTTCTCCTTCCTGTATCTCTCTTGGGTTTCCCACTTGTTCGTCTCCTGTCTTGCCCTAGGCCCAGACTACTTCTTTATTAACCAGTAGTAACAAAACATATTCACAGCAAACAGAAAGACCATCCCACAGCAATTAGCTTTGTCTACAGTCTTATAAGAGAAAGAAAATAGAATTTCTGTTGGTAAGAAAGGATAGAGACAAATATTTGGATGATGTTGGGTGCAGGTCATTGGGCTTTTCCCTTCCTTCCTTCCTTCCTTCCTTCCTTCCTTCCTTCCTTCCTTCCTCCTTCCTCTCTTCCTGTTTTTCTTACATTTCATACATACACAACCTCTATTGTAATTATAGTTACTCTTCCATTTCCCTCTATTATCCCCTTTTTCTTTCCTTTTGGTCCCTTTCATCTTCCTGGATACATCACTGGAGAAAGTGAAACACTATCCTTCAGCAGTCAATAGCTCTTTGAGTAGAGGTGCATCTGTGCTATGTCTCGATGGCATTGTTTCATCATGGCACCCTTTCCGATCCTCCAGCCCTTGTGTTCTGTATGCCCCATTTTCTTCAATGTTCCATGCACATTGCGGGTAGAGATACAGATGCCTCATTTAGAGCTGAGCATTCCACAGTCAATCTTTTCAGCACATTGACCAAATTTTGATCTCTGCATTAATCATTTCCCTCAGCAGAGAGGAGAGTCTCTTTTTATAAGCCAAGAGTGGTGCTAACCTATGAGTGCAAACATAAATATGTAGACAGACATTTGTCAGCATGTCAGGAAACAGCAGTTAAGTTTTCCTCCCTTGGTCTCCATTGGCTTTGACCAGGCTTATAGAATCAGCTGACTATTTCTTTCCACAGAGTTGGCATTTGATCCAATTACAAAGGGATAGTGAAGGCACTCACCATTGCACCACTGACATCTTATCTGGCGGGGCCACTATGGCAGTATGCATCCTCTAGACCAAGCAGGCTATTGATGGCCCTTCTCCTCCGGCAGGAGCACAGCACCTTCTGGCACTGTGAATATTTACCAGCATGGAGGCAGCTTCAACTCAGTTCCAACTTAGTCTCTTTGTGTTCTGTATCCAATTGTGTGTGTGTGTGTGTGTGTGTGTCTTCAGCAACAGGGTCTGACCATCTAGTTCTGGGGGCAGCTGGGCAATAGCAATTGCCTATATTCTTTTGAAAGCCTCTGGAAACTCTGATCAATTCATAGAGAGGTATTCCACATCAGACACTAGGGGTTTTCTTTAAGACAGTGATTCTAAACCTTCATAACACTGTGACCCTTTAACACAGTTCCTCATGTTGTGGTAACCCCCTAACCATAAAACTATTTCAATACTTCATAACTGTCATTTTTCTACTATTTTGAATCATAATGTAAATATATAATATCAAAGGAGTTATGACTCACAGTTTGAGAAGGGCTTATGAATTCTGAAGCCACATTATCCACTTATGTAGGATATCTCAATTTCAAGCTCTCTGCTTATTTTAATTAAAATTACTTTATTATTATTGTATGTGTGTGATGTGTATGTGGGGATGCACATGAGCCACAGCACACAGGTGGAGGTCAGAAGACAAGTTTTTAGAGTCAATTTTCTGCCTGAATTTATGTGTGTTCTAAGGATAAACTCAGGTTGTCAGCACTGCTTTAACACATGATCCAGCCCACTGCCTTTATTTTTAATTATATTTTTAGTTTTTAAAGTAGTAGGTTTATAGATGACGTTTTCACACATTGTCATATCCAACTAAAGAACTGATACGCCTTCATCTTAGATTTAAAGGTCATTTTATAGTAAAGACAAATGAGGTGCATTACTGTTTATGATTAAACCTCTGTTTTTCAAGGATGGGGTTATGCCCCATTTGTAACTTTAACTACAAATGACTCTATGTTGCCTTTTTCAAGAACAGAAATCATGTCTTTGTTTCAAAAAGTTACTAACCATCTTGCAACCCTATCTTTGTTTCAGAAGGTTTTTTAATGGTGACCTTGTTACAACCATCTTGAAATCATGTCTCTGATTCAGGAGGTCATTCTGACAAACTTGTTATGAAGCTATGCTCATGTACCCCTACCCATTTTTCCCTCCAAATCCCCCATTTGGAGTCCTCCTACCCATGAACTATAAAAGCTTTGTCTTCCTCACATCTAATGTTGGCCACTTGAATCTCACCTCAGAGGGAGGCAGCCCATATACAGAAATAAAACATTTTTTTCTTTATTAGTTGCTTGCTGTAATTAATTTGGCTGTGAAGATTTGGGTCAGTGGTCTTTTTTCTCTCATCTTTGGGATTAACACAATCCTGACACTCACATCCATCTCTTACCGCAACACAATTTAAACCTTTTCATACCAAGTTTTCCTTGCCTATTTGGATATTATCTGTATTTATTTTGTCTGCCTCTTCTGCATGGCTCCTTTACTGCTTTCTGATATCTACAAACACTACCTTAAACACAGAAATCTAAAATTTCAAAGCTAGGATTTGCATACGAGAGAGAATATATAATGTTTGTCTTTCTGGACCTGGATAATCTCACTCAGGATAGATTTCCAATGCCATCTATTTTCCTAATTTGTTTTTTTATGACTGAGTATAATTTCATTGTGTATATTGTTAGGGCTCAAAACTGGGACAAATGGCTGACTAATGTGCCTAATTAACACATCGAAGTGGACTTGCCCACTGGGTTCTCCCATTAATCTTCAGTTTTTACCTATTACAGAGTATAGCTGGCATACCTGGCCTTTTACCCTAAGCTTCTCCAGTCCAGGGGCTGGACTGCCCTTCCCTCAGCTGTTTTTCTTTATAGAATCCAGCCATTTGGGTTACCTACCCTTTTTGTCTGCCCTTTACTCTCCATGCGCCCCCTCAGCTCACATAGCCCAGCTCAGGGTCATGTCCACTCTGGACTCTCCCAGATGCCTCTGCCTCTGGCTGTGCTCTCCCTCATATCTATGATAAACCTTCTCCTCCACCATAACTAGGAACAGTCAGGTATTTCCTTTTTTATTTTTTACCTTTTTCATCCATGTGTGTACCTCAGGAGAGATAGATTTGGATCATATGGAAACACTAGCTTTAACATTTTGAGAAACCATACTGATTTCCATAGTTGTAGCACCGGCTTTGACTCCTACCAACAGTCAAGATCCTCTCCAGCATCTGTTGGCCTTATTTATTTATTTATTTATCTATTTATTCATTTATTTGTCATTCTGAAGTGAGATGGACTCTGAACATAGCTTTTATTGCTTTTCCCTGGTGGGGAGTCATGTTAAACATGTTTTCAGTAGCTATTGTCTTTCTTCCTTTATGAATGCTGTGCACTACTGAAGACTATTTTTTAACTGAGTCATTGCTTTTCTTGTTGTTGAGGAATGACCACAAAAAGGTGTACCCCATTACAACTGAATTTCAGATAAACAATCATTTAATTTTTAATTAACTATCAGAATGTGCCATGCTGTTTTTGTCCATATAATGTTCTTCTACCAAAAAGTATGTATAGGAAATTCAAATTTAATGGACTGTCATGTGCTCATCAGACTCCTCACCCCCCACCTCAGTAGCAGTACTCTGTAACTGAGTCCTCTATCCAGTTCTTACTGCTAAGTCTCATATGCTAACAGTGTCCTTTCATAAAGCAGGTGGGTTGGTTGCCACCATAAGCCCTTCCTAGGGCCTGCAGCTCACAAGATTGTTCCTTACAGATTATTCCCCTCTCAGCTGCTCTTCTGGTTGTGCTAGAACAGAATCATGTCAGTCTCCTCCTCTCAAAACCTAAGGCTCATCTTCACCCTGTAGGCCTCATCTCTGCTCCTTTTCCCACAATTCACTGGCTCTGGTTTAGAAACATCAGCTTGTTCTGAGCCCTTGCTGATCTTGTCTTCTTTTGTCTCTGCCACTTCACTGTCTGGAAGTCTCTTCAGACAAGTGTTTGTGTAGATCAGTCCTCCATGTTCTGTGCTCCCCACTCAAGTGTCTCAGCAGAGATTGTCTTTGACAACCAGCTGAAGGGAGCTGGTATCCTTTATCGTCACTTTCTGGCAGATTTATTTGCTTTCGCTCTACCAACTCAATGGCAATTCAATTAATTTCCTTCACTCATGTGTTTGTCTAATCAGTATGTCACCTCTTTGGTAAAGTCACCCTTCTTTGTGCTTCTCCCTGATCAGTAGCTTCAACCCATGGAGTAGCATCTGGTGCAAGCATGGAACACTAGAGGTAGTGAAGTGAGTTAATCTTATAGGGTGAGAGTTCTGTGTTTGTGAAAGCAGATCAGTCCTGCAGAGGGAAGTGCTGTTTCCCTGAAAGCAGCTATCTGAGGTGGGGCTGATCAAAGGCAGTCCCTGAGGAGATGCTATGTATGTATCTATCTTTTTATGGAAGGTTTTCAAGATAAATGTGTGATAGAGGAAGAGTAGGAAACCAATAAAGGTAACAAGTCCAGGTTAAGTATTGGTGCTGCTCTTATACACTGTAAATATTTGTCACCCCTATTGGCCTAATAAAATGCTGATTGGTCAAGCAGATAGACGGGAAGTAGAGGTGCAACAAGCAGACTAGGAGAATTCTGGGAGGCAGAAGAGCACAGTGAGAGACACATGGAGACACAAAGAGAGATAAGTGAGAATGCTGCACTGAGAAAAAGGTACCAAGCCACATGGCTAAACATAAATAGAATCATGGGTTAGTTTAAGAGTCAGCATGCAATAGGCACAAGCCATGTGCCAAACAGCTTATAATTCAAATAAACCTCTGAGCAATTATTTGGAACTAAATGGCTGTAGAACTGGCTGGGTAGGACACAGAAACTTTCTACTACATATTGTCAATTCTGATGCCCAGGCCGTGGTGTCTGGAGCAGAGTGGGAGTCAGATGGCTTCAGACAGCAAGGATCCGAGGTGCAGAGCAGAGTGGGAGGTGAGTAGGTTCCAGCCTCTGGGCCTCCCAGGGACCTCATCCCAGAGGCCAGAGACATAGTCCCAGATTTGACCTCATGGCCAGGCCTTCCCTGGACCAGGGCTGGGAGCATTTCCCAGCAATCCTCAGGGTCACATCACTCACAGCCAGACCCCGCCTCCAAGGCAGGCTATGTCGTCACAGAGGGATGGACACCTCTCTGAACAACATAACTCCATGGTATCCAGTGTGGAGTAGGAGTCAGGTGACTTCAGACAGCAAGGATCCCATGACCTGACCAGAGTAAGAAATTGTGCAGACTCTGTGTCCAGAGCAGACAGTAGATACACAAACCCTGTAGCCAAAACTGACTAAGATTCCACTAAGACCTGACTAACAGTGAACCAAGGAAGCAATGGGCAGATGCCAGTGCAAGAATAAATATAACAATATAAAGAACAGCAAGGCACTACCAGAAGAAGCTGATGGCTCACAACACCAAGACCTGAACAGAGCAATGAAGAGGAAACAGAAGAAAACAATAATATAAGCACCTTTATGAAGATTATAGAAGCCTTAAAAGAGGATATAAAAAGTCTCTTAAAAAATAGAAAAAAAAATAAAAAATTGGAAGAGATGAACAAATCCTTGAAAGAAAACCAAGACAGAGAAATCCAACAAATGAAAGAATCATTCTAGGAATTAAAAATTGAAATAGAAATAATAAAGAATACACAAAATGAGGCAAAGGATGAAATAGAGAATCAAAAGAAACAATATGGAACTACAGATACAAACATAACCAACAGAACCCAAGAGAGAGAAGAGAGAATCTCTGGAGTGGAAGACTCAATAGTGGAAACAGATCACTCAAAGAAAACACCAAAACCAAAAAAAAAAAATCATAACACAAAATGTTCAGGAAATTTGGGACTCCATGAAAAGACCAAACCTAAGAATAATAGGAATAGAAGAAGGAGAAGAATACCAGCTCAAAGGCACAGGTAATGTATTCAATAAAATCATAGAAGAAAACTTTCCTAACCTAAAGAAGGAAATGCCTATAAAGATACAAGAATCTTACAAAACGCCAATAGATTAGCCCCCTCAAAAAAATCTTCTCACCACATAATAATTAAGCCACAAAGCATACAGAACAAAGAAAAAATATTAAGAGCTACAAAGGAAAATGGCCAACTTACCTATAAAGGTAGACCCATCAGAATAATGCAGACTATTTAACAGAAACAATGAAAGCAAGAAGGTCCTGGTCAGATGTTATACAGACACTAAAAGAGCATGGTTGTCAACCCAGACTACAATATCCAGCAAAACTATCTATCACCATAGATGGAGTAAGCAAGATATTTCATGACAAAGACAGGTTGAAACAATACCTATCCACAAATCCAGCACTACAGAAAGCACTAGAGGGAAAACTCCAACCTAAGGAACCCAGATATACCCATGAAACTACAAACAATAGATAATCCCACAGAAGAAAAGCCCAAAGAAAGGAAATACACACAAGCTACCACCAAAAATAACAGGAAATAACAATCAGTGGTCATTAATATCCCTTAATATCAGTGGACTCAATTCACCTATAAAAAGACACACACTAACACAATGGATACAAAAACAAAAGCCAACCTTCTGCTGCATACAAGAAACACACCTCAACTCCAAAGACAAACACAGGCTTAGAGTAAAGAATTGAAAAAAGATTTTCCAATCAAATGGCCCCAAGAAACAAGCTGGTATTGCTATTCTAATATCCAACAAAGTAGACTTCAAACTAAAATCAATCAAAAAAGAGCAAGATGGACATTACTTATTCATCTCAGGAAAAATTGATCAAGATGAGCACCCAGTCCTGAATATTTATGCACCTAATATAAGGGCATTTTAAAATGTAAAAGAAACACTACTAAAGCTTAAACCCCACATCAAATATCATACTCTAATAGTGGGAGACTTCAATACCCCACTTTCACCCTTGGATAGGTCAACCAGACAAAGACTCAACAAAGAAATAAGGGGTCTAACAGATGTTATGATGCAAATGGACTTAATAGATATTTACAGAAGCTTCCTTCCAAACACAAAGGAATATACATATTTCTCAGCACCCCATGGAACTTTCTCTAAAATTGACCACATACTTGGTCAGAAGGCACATATCAATAGGTACAAAATAATGGTAAATAACCCCTTGTATCATGTTGGACCACCATGGCCTAAAGTTAGAATTCAACAACAACAAAAATCACAGAAAGCTTACAAACTCATGGATACTGAACATCTCTGCAATGAACCATCTCTGGGTCAGAGAAGAAGTTAAGAAAGAAATCAAAGACTTTCTAGAATTTAATGAAAATGAATCCACAACATACCCAAACTTATGGACACAATGAAAGCAGTGTTAAGAGGAAACTTTATAGCACTAAATGCCTATATAAGAAAAAAAAAAAAAAAAACAAGAGAAATCTCACAAGAGACCTAACAACTCAGCTGAAGGCTTTAGAACAATTAGAAGCAAACTCACCTAGAAGAAGTAGAAGGCAGGAACTAATAAAATTTAGGGCTGAAATCAGTACAATAGAAACAAAGAGAACAATACAAAGAATCAATGAATCAAAAAGTTGGTTTTTTGAGAAAGTCCAGGAGACTCAAGCAAGATTATACCCTCCTGTGATAGACAGGTACATCCTGGGGTTTAGACTCTCAGTGCTTGCTGATGCAGCAATAATAACTAATAGTCAATTATTTGGTGAAAGTTATCTGACTATATGACTCACCAGGAACGTATAGTACAGCTGCTGAGGAACAGGAACATAGAGTCAGTAAGAGTGTCTGAGAAGGATTCAGAGTTTCCTAAAGCATCATCTATCACAGCAGGTCTAGAGCAGGACTCACCACCATAACACATCAGTGGAACAGTTTGCCATCTTCCTTACAAAGCTCTCTGTAGGTATTGCCAGAAGCCTGAGGGATGGCTGAGACATGTCTAGAAGTATGTGTGAAGGGCTCTAGTGCACCATAGGTCAAGGAAGGAAAGCACCTGTTTTCATTCTGAGGACCACCATTGCTGTCAGGCTGGGCTTCTCTGCAAAACAAAGGCACAATTGACTGTCCTTTGGGGTAGGACTCTTTGAATGGGCAGTGGAAGGCAAGCTGAGCATTTTTAAAGTAAATCTTGAAGCAAGATAGACTAAAAAGTCATGACCTCCATCCCAAGGTCAAAAGGTTGTAACTGAGAAAATTGAGAATATCTATTATCATGTCATGGAAAAGCCACAGGTCAGAGTTCAATAGAAATAGCTAAATGCTTCAATAAAATGTCACCACAAATTTAATATGGACCTTATCCTAAAACTTCAAAAGGAAGGTGTGTATCAACTACTGGAATGTAATAGTCTCAAAGTGAAGTGGCATTGAAAAAGTTGGCAGGCATCCATTTAAAGTGCACGGCTGTTTTGTGACCACTGCTTTTATATTCACATTTTTATAATCCATCTATAATCCACAAAATAACATAATTCATTATGACCAAATCATGACTGATAAGATATGAATAGCATCTGAGGCTATGCCCCAAGTCTCACTGATTTATTAGCCTATTTTTTTGAAATAGTTTGAGAGTAAAGTTTCTCTCTAATGCTAGCTAGGTGGCTTTGGGAAGAACTCAGTGCTCAAGGGGGTGGGAACCCTTCACAGACTAAGCTGGAGTCTGGTAAACTCATTCGGAAACTCTTCCTCATCTCCATTGTGACATGCCCAGTAATGTCCCCATCATGTTGCTCATGTATTCTGTAAGACTTTAGAAAGAATGATTCTATTTATTGTTACTGTGCATATCAGATAACAACTTTTGGGAATCTGTTCTCTTCTTCACTGTGGGTTCCAGGGATGGAATCAGATTCTTATGATTGCCAGCAAATACTTTTACCCATTGAGCCATCATACAGTATAATTGGATGTTTCTTTCCCACCTGCCTGTTCCTAAATACCTGGCATCTACTTCCAAATTACCACACAGAGACTTACATTAATTACAAATGCCCAACTGATAGTTACTAACTACCTCTTATATTTTTACATTTTAAGTTAACCCATATTCTTTATTTACACTCTGCCACCTGGCAGTACCTTTATTAACATGGCATGTTCATTTTCTGCTCCCTCAGTGTCTAGCTGGCAACTCCTGACTCTACCTTTCTTTCCATCATCCTTAGTTTGTTTGCCCTGCCTATACTTACTACCTGGCTACTGGCCAATCAGCATTTTATTAAGCCAATTTGAGTGAAAAATCTTTACAGTATACAAAAGGATTATTCCACAGGAGTTCCCCCTTTATGTCTAATTTTAAAAAAAGGTTTTAACTTTAACATAACAAGATTTTATACATCAAAACAGTTACTAAGAATTACAGTAATAAAATATCCAATCCATTTGCATTTGCTAAAATTAGAGAAATACCTAATTATTTATCTTATCTTGGTGAGTCTAAAGTTTTATATCTAATTTGCTTTTTATTATAACGAAGAAAACTACAATTATTCATTACCTAATGACAGTGACATTAGGCTGCCTGGACAGTAATCCAAAGTTCTTCTGTAACATGGAGGCATCCAGCTCTGGCCTACAGGCCTAGCATATCTGCCAGACTTTCCTGTGAGAAGCTAAAATTTTCCCAACTCTTCCCATCTTCCTGATTAGTCCAACTTAGGCGGTGAAATGATGTTTCTGATGCTGGCTTACATTTTCCAGAAGGCAGACGGTCCTGTACTTCCCTTAACTGTTTATAACTCACATACCTTCTTTGGAGAAATGCCTATTTGGGTTCCAAACAGTCACAAATAGAGATTTTTGTCATCTTACTGTTGATCAATAAGAGTTCATCCCAAACCCCAACACAAGTCTTCAGTTAGACACCTGACCTGATGATGCCTCTCTGTGCACTTATGTTTATTCTTCTGGTGGCATCCTCTGCAGTCAAGTGTGTCCACTATTTACCACGCTGCTGATTCTTGATGCATCATGAAGACAGCTCTGTCCAACATAAGGATATGGACAAGACTGCCTCTATTTTGTCTACCTTTTAGGACTGGCTTCTGCCTTGTGTTGCTCTTCTCACAGGTGTGCATCCCATTACATTCTTCTGCATTCATGTATACAGTTGTGCTCACAGTTTGAGTGATCATTCTCTGTAGGCAGAAGTTTCTGTCCCATCCACCAGTTCCAAAATAACTTATGTAGAAACTTAATATTAATTATAAATTCTTGGTCAATAGCTCAGGCTTATTACTAATGAGCCCTTACAACTTAAATGAACCCATTCTATTAATTTATTATTGTCACATGGCTCATGGCTTTGCTTGTGCTCTATGTCTTATACTCACTTTTTCTCCTGGCGACTCCACTGACTCTGCCCTTCTTCCTCCCTGCATTCCCAGTTCGGCTGTCCTGCCTATACATCATGTCTGGCTACTGGCCAGTCAGCTTTTAATTAAACCAGTCCCAGTGACAAATCTCCATAGGGTACAAATGGATTATTCCACAGCAATTCTCTTACACATTTTGAAAACCTTGTCAAGATCAATTGACTGTAACAATACAGGCTTGTTTCTGGTCACAGAAACCCAAACACTCTGACTCTTAAGTTTCCAGGCTCATTGGCTTGTGTATCTGAATGTTAGGTGAGCTTTGGGATGGCGATGGCAGTGTGTCTGATAAGCCACTGGGAGAGGATTCCATTTTAATAACATTGGTGTTTTCAATTCACAACATGAGACATCTTTACGGTCCTTTGGGGTCTGCTTTTGCCAGTGTGTTGTGGTATTATGTTTATGGTTCTGGGAGTTTTAGCCCTAGACATTACATTCTTCATTGTTTGATAGTTGTTATTCTATTGGAGTTGTTCTTTGATAGTGTCAAGAAATGAGTCTGAGTTCTGCATTGTGCTCATGTTCTGTTTAAATTCTGAATCTACTTTTTTTTTAATTTATTTTTTATGGTTTCCTTAGGATTTCTTTTACACAATACTGTACATCCTGCAGAGAGAGATATATTTGTATTTATTTTTTCTCCAAAGTTATCTGAGGCAGAATTTTAAAATTTTGTTGGATGGAAGTGACTAGACATGGACATCCCTGGAGTGGTTCTGACCTTAGAGGGAGCACTTGGTCTTTTATAATTAATAAGGATGGAATTTATGATTAGTTGCAGATTTCTATTGTCAGGGAGGGGATTTCTCTTCATTTGCTAATTTTCAGAATCCCTTTTATCTTAAAAACTGCATTAGATTTTGCTATATATAAATAGCTGCATGGTTTGTATCCTTTATGCTCTTAATCCACTGTTAAAGTAAATGACTAGGAGACTAAGTTAAGCTTTCATTACTAGACTATGTTTTCCTTGGCCATGGAATGTAATTTTTTTCATATTACTGGATTTGTTTTGCTAGTATTTTGTTGATGAATTGTATATCCATATTCCTATGGGATAGTGGAGTATTATTTTATTTAAATTTTTTCTTTTTTAGATTATATTAATCACATAAAGTAACGGGGTTCTTATTAACCTCCTTAGCTCCTGTTTCTGCTTTCCTCTTTCTTCTATTTTCAAACTCGATGCATGAGTGGAAACATGGGGTAGATATTTGTGAGGAATGCAGGAAGCCCTGCGTCAGTGAAGTCCTGAGAGAATGTGTATGTCAACAGGGCATGTCTGTGTCAAAGAACATGACCTCAGACCCATGGGAAATGGCAAAGCCTTCCTCTTTCCTGTGTTTGACTGTTCATGATTTGAGTAGGAACGGTTCTCATAGGTTCATGTTTTTGACTGCTTGGCCCATATCGAGTGGCAGTATGAGGAGGTGCGGCCTTATTGGAGAAAGTGTGTCACTGTGAAGGTGGGTTTTACAGACCCTATGCTCAAGCTATGCCCTGTGTGACACTCTTCTGTTTCCTTTGGATGCAGATGTAGAACTCTCAGCTCCTTCTCCAGTGTTGTGTCTGTCTGCACATCACCACGTTTTTCCATTATGATGATAATGGACTAAACCTCTGAACTTAAGCCAAGCCCAATTAAATATTTTCCTTTATAGAAGTCACTGTGGTCATGGTGTCTCTTCACAGCAATAGAAACCCTAAGACACCATGCTATGTATTTGCCAAGAATTATCTATTCATCTTTGGTGGGCACCTAGGTTGTGTTCATGCTTTGGCTATGCTAGACCCTGCCATAGTAACCATGGCTGTGCAGGTATCTCCCTGAAATTCTTTGATTCCTCTGGGTGTGGCTGGACATGGAGAGAAGGATTATACAGTAAGAAGTTCTACTTTTAACTTTTGGATAAAGCTTCATTCTGATGTCCATGGTAGCTGGATTAATTTTCATCTCCACAAACAGCAAGGAAGGATTTCTTTTTGTCCGAATTCTTCCCAGAATTTAAAACAATGTATTCTTTGGGGAATGGTGTTTTAAACTGCCATGAATTCATCCCTTGCTGCAATCTGAGCAACAGTTTTCTTCCAAAGTTGTTTAAATTAGTAAACAGAATATCAGGTTTCATTGTGGATTTTCAAACAAAACCGTTGCTTTTCCACCGCCAGGCCCCACCCTGTTTGCATCCTCCCACCTCCCCTCCCATAAGTCTTTGTTCTGTTGATTTCATGTATTTATTTATTTTTTTGGTCTCCATTTCATTTCTTCCAGCTCTGATCTTTATTAATTTTTTCTTTCCTCTAATCTTGTGTTTGTCTTATTCTTGTTTCCCTAAGACCTTGAGGTACATAATTAGGCATTTATTTGAGTGCTCTCAGAGTTATTAACATTGACTCCCGTGGTTATTAAGATCCTCTTTTAGAACTGCCTCTGCTGTATCACAAAGATTGTGATAGATTTTTCTTTGTCTTCATTTTCATCTGGGAAATTTTAATTCCCCTTTTTTGTATTTTTTCAGTTGCCCACTGTTCATTTAAGCATATTTAGTTTCATGTGTGCCTGTATCCTCTGTAGTTTTTCTGACATAATACATGAAATTAATTCACTTTGGGTATTTATTAAGACTTGCTTTAGGCCTGGTATGTGGTTTACTTTAGAGACAACTCCATGGGCTGCTTAGGTGAGTGTGTGCCACAGACATTGAATGGCAAGTTCTGTAGATATCTGTTAAGGCCATTTGGTCTATGGTGGAATTTCATTGTGACAGTTTCTATGGGCTTTTGTGTGTGGGTTTTGTCTGTATGATCTATCTCTGTTAACAAAAGTGAGGTATTGAAGTCACCCACTTACTTCTGTGCCTGGGCTGTTCTGTTCTTTTTGTTTGTTTGTTTGTTTGTTTGTTTTTGTTTTTTGTTGTTGTTTTTGTAGGCACAGCAGCATCCAGTACAGGCATGTCTACAACCCTTCTCTCTCTTGACAGATTGTCTCTTTGTGTGTATCTCACTATCTGGGCTGTTGCAATTGATGTAGGCTTGGAATTTGTCTGGTGAGATATAGAGACAGCCTCTGCCACTCTCTGGTTCCAGTTGCTGGGAATTTAGTTTTCGCTCTCAGACTGTGGTGTCTTCCCAAAAGAACTGTTTTATAGAGCACAAACTCCAGAGAACAGTCCTGGCTTGTCTTTGCACTGGAGGGCCATTCCATTTCCTTTCCTATTTATTATTACAAGATGTGTACTAATTTCTATGTAAACTTTTCTCTGGTTGTCCAGCACACTCTTTATTGATTTTAGGGGTGTCCAGTTAGTTCACTACTCAGCACCATGACCAATTTTGTTCACTCTTTTCAAGTTGTCTCTTCACACTGCTCAACTGTGCTTCTGTCTGGCCCCTAATAAAGTTTTTATTCCAATCATTGTAGTTTTTAACTGCTGAATAGTTCTTTTTTATCTCTCACATTTCCTTTTCTTTTTAAAATTACTTATTGTTTAAGACTCCAATTTTCTACTTCCCTGAATATTTTGGTCATTTTCTCCAGGGCTTCAAAAAGCCTTATAAAGCAATCTAATGCCTAGGCCTCCTCCAGGGAGGTTTCCATCTAGCTGGTCCCCAGCCCTATCATGCTTGGCTGTACTTCACCATTTCTTCTTATGCCATTTTGCTTGACGTGCTACAAATTGAACCCAGGACCTTGTGCATGCAAGACATGCATTCTGCCATAACACTGCTCCACCAGGCTGCTGTATAACAGTAAAAAGTCTACAGTTTAGTTTATAATATATGGCTCTTTTGGAAATCAGATGTCCCTTCCCTGGAATCCGCTGTCATCCATGCTTGTTATTGATTTTCCTTCTGCCTGTTTAGTGATTTTCCTGTTTGAATTCTCTTTGCCTGAAACCTTTCTTTTTTACAATATGTATTATCTGTATAAATGAATTTTGTTGTGACATTTAATATGTAGACTTTGAATAAGAGCCAGGTCCTCTTGCCCCGGTTCTCTCCATGAGCAAGCAGCTATGTATAGACTGGCAGACTATTAAACAATCAGAGTATGAAGCTGTGCCCCACAGAATAACTCAGAACTTTGGCAAAGGTTAGGAGACACATATGAAGCAAAGATAGGGATTTCTCTGTTTTGAGGCAACTTACAACAACTTCACAATTTATAATCTCTGTCTTACTTGTTACCTTCTGATTGTACAGAGCTTCAATGTCTCCCAGAGGTCAGATATTCAAATCTTCTTAAGTATTTTTTTTCTGGGCTTTCCACAGCCCTACATGCAGGGAGGAGATTCTGAGGCTTCCCAGATATATTGTGTCTTTTCAAAATGTCTATGAAGACCTTTCCTGTTCTTGGATTATCTTTTTCATTCTTTGGGTCGCCCTCTCTCAGTGTGTGCAGATACTGCTGACTCAGGCAGCTCAAGTGCCTAATCATTTTCCTACTCGCTGTCACCCCTTGGGGAACTGGGCTTTTCCGCTGATCAGGCTTTGAGTCCTGTAACATAAAGACAAGCATTGTAAATTGGAGGTTTTCCAAGGAACTGCCAGGCAGCTACAGTGCTGACAGCCTGTGGGCATGGAGTTATGTAGGGAGCTCTTCACCCATCTCCACCTCTCTGCTGACTGGGCGATGTGGGCACTCAGGGAGTATTGGTGACTGTGATTCTCCTTGTTCTCAAGTTTATTGTCAGTCTCAGAAGAGTCAGGGAATACAAGTAAAAATCTGTGAACTTGCTGTTTTTGTGCTGAACTTTTGGCTAATTTCTGGAGTGCTAGACGGGTTTGTGTTCTCATTTCTTCCAGTGTTTTTCTGCTTTTCTGACAGATGGATTTTGAGTTCTCTGCTCTGCTGTGCCATTAAAATACCTGTACAAATGTCAGTTACCAATGAAAAAGTGTTTCATTTTTAAATATTTGTGCAAAATTAGTGAGGGTTACTTATGGTAGTGGGTTACTAGGAAGAACATAAATTTTCAAAAAATTGCTCTCCTCTACCTTAGAAACAGAGTCTGTGTAACTTGTGCCTGGCCTGGAACTCACTCTGTAGATCAGTCTGCCCTTGAAATCACAGATACCCTCCTGCCCCTGTCTCTCAAGTGCTGGGACTAAAGGAATGTTCTACCACACCTGTCAAGAAATACTTTTAAAAGGATAATGTATGTATATCAGTTTAGTACATCAGTATGTAGTATGGATGTGAAATATGTTAAGTGCCAATAAATAATGGCACTGCATATCTAGAAATGTGACAAATATATCCCTAAATGTTTACATTCACTATTTGAGGAAGAACTGAATTGTGAGTAATTATTTTCAAAAATTAACTCTGTATTTTTTAAAAATATATAATCTCTGCATTACTTGTCAGTGTAGTTTTTTCAATCAAAACCTGATTGTAAAATACAATTATTTCCTAGTTAAAGGGATGTACATGCCCATGCCATAGCTTGTTCATAACAGTCTTAGGGCCCAATGGTAGAATCCCTGCCCATCATAATTTGTTCAGAGTAATTGTGTTATAAAATTACTAGACTGTGTAACTTTAAATGGACACAGACCCCTGCTTGAAAGAAAATCTACCTGCATTGTTCTTTGGAAACCACAGGGTCAGACTGAGCAAACAAATGAAGAAATGCCTCTCCAGGACTTGAGCTTGTGTGTCTCCAGCTTATTGAGGTGGGTTTCAGAGACTAACAGCCATCCCCATGGCTACTTCTGCTGTTAGAATCTGCATGGGTCTCTGGGAATGTATAATTTCCCCATTGCCTAGCAACAGTTCCATTATTTTCAGGAACTCGTTAAATGAATGAATGCATTTTGATGACAAGACAGCTTTATTCATGCTATGCTCTGGGCCATCGTGTAATAAGAAGAGATAACAAAATGAAATATTGCAGAGATCATGTCCCCAGTCACTTCTTCCCACAAAAATCCTCAGAGGCACTGGCTTGGTGAAGAAACTTTCTGTGCAAACAAATTTAAAAAGCTAATAGAAAAAGCATATTGATTCTGAGTAATTATATTGTATATGCACACATTCACATTTTCTTTTTATCAGTTGGTGGATGACCTGTGCATAAAATATTAACAGAAGTGTTTCATGAATAAGGGTCTTGGACAGTTTCAAAATCCCCGCAAAGGTCCCTGATTTTCTCTATACTCGCATGCCACAATTCCCAGTTTCCTAACAAACAAATGTTTGGCTAGAGAAAGATGTAGAACATAACCCCTCAGACCCAGTTCACGCTGCATGTGGTACATGCTGTACTCCTGCACCCTTTTAAATGGAAAGGATTCTGAACAACCATGCCTTAATATGTTTATATTTTTATTCTTAGGAAACATGGGTGATGTAGGATGTCTTTCAAGAGGCTGTGAATTACCATTGAATAAGAAAGGATTTGTTTTGGCCTAAGGCAAAGCAACTTATAGGCAGGCAGGAAATCCAAATATACATAAAGGAGAAGGAGGGCGGAGTCAGAGAGAGATGGAATGGGACACAGGTAAGCCATGAGTCATGTGGCAAAACATAGATGAACAGAACTGGATTGAATTAAGATGAAAGAGCTAGCTAGTAATGAGCCTGAGCCATAAGCCAAACAGCTTGTAATTAATATAAGCCTTTGGGTGATTATTTGGGGCTAAGTGGCTACAAGACTGCATGTCTGGACCTAGGGCTGGATGGGTCAGAAACTTCTGGCTACATTTGGGGAACCATTTTGGTACCTAAATTCTAGTAACAGGTTTACTCTGTGGTTCTGAAAGATCAAAATTTCCTTCTAAGAATTTTGGGGGAAGCACACACACATGTACACACTCACACATGCACCATATGCATATACACACTTAGAGAGACATTGGCAGTATTATTGAGACATCAAGATTATGCTATCTGGATATATGAAATATTGTCCTTTACCTGCCCCAAACTTTAAGTTCAGGTTAAAACTCACTTTAAGTTTATAAATAAAACTTTTGGGTGGCTGGCTACCTGAGCCTGATGACTGAGCTCAATCCTTGGGACCCATATGGTGGAAGGAGACAGCCAACTCGTGGAAGTCATTTTATGGTCTCCACATACACGCACTGCTCACCTCACCCGCACTACACATACACAAACAGATAGAAACCTCTTTGATTGCTATAAAATCAAAACAATTTAGAAATGCATAAATCAAAATTTATAATCTCTCTTTAATGTCCCATTTATAGAATTTTTACGTGTGAGGAAAATAGTACTACATTTGGTAATTTCAACAAATAAACTTATGTTAGGTGGTACAATTTAACCCAGCAATGAATGTCTCCAGAATGTGTCTGTAAGCATAAGAATTTGGGATATAAAGCAGGACAGACAGACAGACATATCTTCAATGGGCTCATGGGATGTTGGGAAAAGAAAACATAAATGAGTCATGTAAAAGCATGGGTCATAAAAGCAGCACAAAATGTGTAAGTTGAAAAGGTATTTCATAATTCAGAAAAGAACAGGTCATCCATGAACTCTTCTGGGGGGAGGGGCTGTGACAAGCCAGGGGGAGGGGCTGTGACAGGCATGCAGGCTTTGGAAAAGCAAAAGGAAAGAAAAAAAAAAAAATCAGATCAATTCTTCCTCCAAAGAACTCTATCCATGGCTTTCATGAAGACAGCTGAATTTCTCTGTGCCTTGTTTTTTTCTTAATAAAATAAGACAATAAAAACAGGATTCATTACTTAGAGTTACAGTAAAAATGAAACAAACTGCTGACTAGCATAGGACAGTGGCAAGAGTCTGTGGGGATCTGGGTGGTTCCTAGTTCTCTGTTTCTCCCCTTCTGTGCCTGGCACAGGCTGAAATGCACAATGCTGCACTGGGCTGCTTTATCGCTGCTGTACTGCTGTTCTTTTCAGTTGAAGAAGTAGGGAACAGACCTGGAAAAATGGTTAAAAGCACTGACTGCTCTTCCAGAGGACCCAGGTTCAACTCCCAGCACCCATGTGGCAGCTCACAACTGTCTGTAACTCTAGTTTCAGGGGATCTGTCTCTCATTTTTTATGTCTGTGGCAATTCATGCACACAGGCAAAACACCTATATTCTTAGAATAAAATAAACAAATCTTAAAAAAAAAAAATCTCCCAATAGAACATCAGAACCTTACATGCTGCTCACTGGAGCCTTCACAGCCATGGGGATCTGGGCTCCCATTCTCTCCCGGCCCCTTTGGGAGCGGAACCTAATCTCTCTTGCTCCTTCCCTGTCCCCATCAGTTTTCTCAAAGCATCTTGCCTAGCATCTTGGCTGCCTATTTCTACCTCTGGCAAGCCCTTGTACAGATGTGCTCATTAAGACAGCAAATCTCACTGTTCCCATTTTCCAGTTGCAAAAACGTTCTTGAGTCAAGGATGACTAGAGATGCTGATGATTGCTTCTAATGAGCAGGCCAGAAAAATCAATCAGTTCCTTCTCAGAGAAAAAGCACTTGAGTGTGCTCACCTCTAATGTGAGCAAGGCAATGCTCCTTTAGTGAGAAAAACATTGATGATTAAAAGAAATAAGAGTGGGAGCTGGTGTAATCTCAGACTAAAAAGAATTTGAAGAGGACAGGGGTAAATCCACAGACAGCAGACTCTGCCAGCAAAACATCACATAAAATGGGCTTTCACCAAGACACATTTGCCTGAATTAAAGGAAACATCTAGGGCTATCTTTGTCTTCCTCGTTGTCTGTTGGAAAGCATCCATGAAATGCCCGAGAGGCAAGTTTGGTTTTACAAATGATTTGATTTAACAGATGCAAGCGGCCAAGAAATGGACCGTTCTGAGCTCTGTGGATCGTCTCCAAGCCTCTTCCCTTGCCCCACCTGTGTGGGAGTCCTCCGTGTTCATGTATCACAGCACTGTTTCCACTGCTGTTGATGGACCTAAAGGTCATGTTCAGTTCAGGGCCATTGTGAGGAGTCCTGTGATGAACACTCCTTTGTATTTTTATGAAGAGCATGTGCACCTTTCTTTGGGGCTTGCAGCCAGGATCACAGGGTCCTACAATGTGCAGATCTTCAGCTGCTGTAAAGAGTGCTGATGTTTGTCCTCAGTCCCAGTCTAGCCAATAGTATGGGACTGTGAGAGAGGAGAAGAGGCTTTGCATTGCATTATAACATATTTATCTGCATGGAGCCCGTCCATCTGGCATTTCCTGGACTGCCTTCCACCAATAGTCTCAGTACTGTATCCTCAGACATTGACAGAGTGAGTTGAGTCCTGGTCTGTTGTGTTAATTTAATACCACAATTAATGTACCTTGTATCTTCATGGCATATTGTGAGACTCCAACATAATGGCTACTGTGTTACTATAACAATGGTCTGTCTTCATAGTCTCCATTCTAAGCATAGCAGAGAGAAAAATTAGAGGCACCTATCTTCATTTCCATGTTTTCCAGTAACACCAAACCACAGGGAACAATTCCAGAAAAGGATAAGAGGCAAAAGACACCTTACAAGATCAGAGCCTGTGTGCCAATGCAGTATCCGAAGAAAAGCAGACATATTGTCAAGAGATTGCTTCCCAGGTCACCCTGACAGGTCTACACTTCCTGGCCCTTCACACTCACAATACTTGCCCTGAGCCCTCCCCACACCAACAGAAACCATGAGTGCTCAGCTCTGTTGTTCCAGAGGTAGCCACCTAGCATCCCTCTGAGTCCCAAGACCACAAGTGCATAGCAGTGACATCCAGTTAAGCCAGAGCCCTGGGCTGCAGCTGGCAGCAGCTGTTCCCAAAGAACCCTAGTGGCAGGCAGCCAGTGACATCGAGAAACAGAATCACAGAAGCCAGGATCAGGGTGGAAATTATGGTAAAATATCCTTCAGTGAGAGAACGGGAAGCTGCCAGTGCCCCTCGGTGCCCCACTAGCTTAATCCCCCAGCAGCTCCTCTCCTGTTGTCCGTTCTCAGCAAGATGCCCGGCAGGCATTAAAGACTGCATATTTTAGAAGCAGGGTGACAGACCTCTGCATGAGAAAGGCATCACCAGTGCTCCTAAAGGGAGGAGGAGCAGGGACTCCCAGGAACAGGACAGAAGTGGGCCAAGGAGGTGTGCAGCCCTGCTACCCCTGAGAGGCATGCCTACAGAGTGGGTTAGAGGGTCTGTTTGGAACATTGACTTGGCAAGACCATCTGTTACCATTGTAGTTTTTAAGATTGAGTGTCCTCTTTATGATGTCCTTCATCTGTAGTGGAAATGTTAGAAGAGGCTCAAGAGTCAGTTGGGCTAGCCTGGGGCTAACTACACTCATCTACATGCCTACTCACTCCAAATGGGCTCGGTGGGCTCTCCTATCAGAACCTGATCTAACAGATTTTCAGCCACACCAGATCATCCGTGCTTTCCATGCGGTGTGCCACATTTACACATTCCACTGATATTCTCTTTGAAATGTGGCCCTCTGTTTCTCCTCACTCTTTTCTCTTTATTTCTTTATATGATGGCTCGGATGAGATCTCCCCTCATAACGTAGGACATTTGAATACTTGGTTTCCACTTGTTGCAGGTGTTTGGGTAGGTTTAGGAGGTATGGCGTAGGTGGAGGAAGTACGTCACTAGGGGGCGGGCTTAGAGAGGAAAATCCTCCTTCCAGTCCGGCTCTCTGCTTCATGCTTGTGCTTTGCCTCCAGCTCTCTTCTCCAGCCACCACTTCAGCTGCCTGCTGTCAGTCACTGTTCCACATCATAGATCCTAACCCCGTGGAAAGCTGTGCCCCAATAAACTCTTCAGTTAGTTCCCTTGGTCATGTGTTTTATCACAGCAACAAAAAAGTAATGGACTTCATTATTACAAAGATTATATTAAACTTAACCAGTATATTCATCGCACAAGATGATACATGGATTTCATAACATTTTAATTCAAATATATCATGTAATTGACAATATTCACCTCCCATTACCCTTTTCTGTCTCCAAGTCACCATCACTTTTTTGGATCATTCTTCTCTGTATTTATGTCCTTACTTTTTGTGTGTGTGTGTGTGTGTGTGTGTGTGTGTGTGTGTTCATGTGTATGTGTGTGCGTGTGTGTGTGCATGTGTGTGTGTGCACATGCACAATCCTCCAGGGCAAGCAGTGTTCCATATATGAGAGAAAAATATGCATCTGTGTACCCAAACCTGTCTCATTTTGCTTAATGTCATGGTCTCTGCTTCCATCTGTTTTTCCATAAATGGTTTAATTTCATTCATTAATATTATCAAAACAATTGTTCCTTCACACCATTCTGTACTCAAAAAGGCTTCCAGTTCCTATGAAGTGACACAGAAATATGCCTGGAACTCATTGTCTCTCACCTCTTCTTTTTTAATTTCCCAGTTTTACAGTGACACCTCTTTTCCTTCAAGTTAGGGAAATCATTGTTCCCATAACATGAAACAACTTCTCCTGGGGGGTCAAATAACTTAGAAACCTGTGGTCCATCAGGGGCACGTTGGATATGCAGTGATTGATATCTCTGTCTCAATTTTCTTTCCAGGAAGGTGTAGACACACCATGTCCAGAAACCACTGTCTGCATAGCATGTGAAATATAATCAGATTGGAACTGAGATTCTGTCATTTGTTTTTCTCTTTGGGGGTTGTAATGAGATGTGTACATGTTAAAGTGAGCCTGTTTTGAGGGTGTAAACCCTGGAGACCTAATGGTTACACTGGGAGTTATTATAATATAAATCTAAACAGTGTGTTTTGGTAAGCTGTGTGTGAAGATTGGCAACCACAAAACAGCATGTTTATTGTGATGTCTTGTGATATCACATAGAAAGTAGTGTTTTATCACAGCAACAGGAAAGGAATGACATGTCATTTTTAGAGCTATATTAGTTACATTAAGCTCAACTAATATTTGTGTATCACATAAGGTGATGAGCTTCATAATGGCATTTTATTTCACACTAACGTCCTGTTACCCTCTCCTGTCTTCTAAGCAGTCCCCTTCAGTTTGTGATCATTCTTCCTTTATGTTTATGTTGTGTGTGTGTGCTAAATCCTATATGTGATAGAAAAATATGTGTTTATGTTAGTGTTTTGAGTCTGAGTCTGCATCATTTTGCCTGAGGTGATGGTTCTAGGTTTTTAAGAGGGTCATGACATTTTTCTAATGAATTGTCTGTCTGTGAGGTCATATGTTAAGTCAGGAATGGCTTTGCACATTGAAATAACGTTTTTCACCTGAGCAATTTAAGGTTATCCATATGAAAGAAGTTTATATTGGGTTAGGTATAGTGGTAATTTGTACAGTCCTTGCATTCAGAGGTAGAGGTGGGGGAGGAGGGTGTTGACTGGTTTATAGAGCAAGTATGAGGGCAGCCAGAGCCACATATCAAGACACTGCTACAGAGAGGCAGACAAGCATTATAGTGTTTCAGATCCTGCTCTGGATATTTTTTTTTGTCACAATGATACAAGTTAGGCTCATCTGGGAAGAGAGAAACCCAACTGAGAACATTTCTTCATCATGTTAGCTTATTGGTAGGTATGTGAGGCATTTTCTTGGTTAATGGTTGACATGGGAGGTTCCAGCCCACTGTCAGCAATGCTACCCCAGGGCAAGTGGTCCTGGGTTCTACAGGTGGGCTGAGTGCACCATGAAGAACAAGCCAGTAGGCAGCACTCCCCTGTGGCTCTCTCTTCTGCTCCTCCTTGAGTTCTTGCCCTGACATCCCTCCTTGATGGACTGTGATGGGAAGCCAAACAAACCCTTTCCTTTCCCGTGTTGCTTTTGGTCACAAACAGAAAGCAAATAAGGATAGAGGCACTACAAAGTTACACAGCAGAGAGAGCCATAGAGTCCTGCTGTGGACAAGAGCTGAGCTTCCATAGCACGCTGTTGGTGTTGTCATTTGCTCAGCAGACACCCACTAATGTATTCTGAATATTACAGAAAGTACTTAGAAAGTTGGTCGGAGTTTTTCCAAATGTCTCTTCAGCAGAGTAAAGGGATTTAAAAGAATAAAGAACATAAATGTTTCCCTTATTTAGAGTTTATTAACACATAATAATATGGGATAAGCATGAAGCTTGCTGGAGTTAAGTTTTCAAGATATATCTTATTTTATTTTATGTGTATGAGTATTTTATCTGAATGTATATCTGTGCTACTCATGCATGCAGTGACTATGGAGACCAGAAGAGGGCTTCAGATCCCCTGCAACTGAAGTCAGAGATGGTTGTGAGTGAGTGAGTGCTGGGGACTGAACTCCCTTTGTCTGGAAGAGCAGCCAGTGTTCTTAACCACTGAGGCATCTCTGCAGCCCCTGCATTTGACTAGTTAGATATTAATTCTCAGGAGTCAGTCCTGGTAATTTCTATGTTTTCTGTTTTATCCTCCACAATTGGATTTGGGGGATTGTACCTATACACTAAAGCCATCTCACTAGTAATGGATTTCTCTTCACCTGGAGCCTAGTGGCTCTGATTCAGTGATAAGAAAGAAGCTTTACTCTTGAATGGTTCTGTTCTTCTGTCTCAGAAGTTTATTTTTAGGTGTATACCTCTCTGAGATGATCTTATAAAGTATTATTCATTTTCCTACTTACTTCCTTTGAGTTTAAATGTCAAAATCAGTAACTTTGTTTTTGTTTGCATACATTATTTTGTATTTAATTGTGGTCATGATGTGAAGTTTTATTAGGGAATGAACGTTACAGAGAAAATGAGTTGGTTTAAAGAAAAACTTAAGTAGATAATAATGTGTGTTTTCAGCAGGCATGATCCTACTGCATTCCAAGCCTTTGGAAGCCATATTTTAGCTGAGGGAACTTTATTGACTTTAAGGAAGAAGTGTCCTTTCTCTAGGATGTCCTCATGACCTGTAAACTCTGGGTTCATCTTCTTTCCTTGCCAATCTTAAAAAGTCCCAGGCTTTATTCTTTCAGCTGACTGAAAGATACCCACTTGGGGCATAGACCCAAGTGTCATTTGCACACCAAAGCCCAAGAGTGGAGTGGTGGACACAGCCTGATGTAGGCACAGGCAGGAAGGGCTGCAGACGTTAGTCAATTTAAAACCACTCATACTGGCTGAAATGCCATCTTCCTTTTATTATGCTGTGTCAGCAATTCTAGACTTCAGTGATAAAATATTTCCTTCCAGAAAAATCTCTCCTTAGGCCATGTCTTGAATAATTACTGTAGGGACAGGTAGGTTTCAGTCATTATTCATGAATGCTTTAAAGGAGCATGTTTTTATTGTCTATCCTCTAGTGAGCATCGTATGTGCATGGAATAATAGAAAACCCACAGCAGTATGTTCAGTTCCCGCAGGTCAGCTTTCTGAACCATCTCAAGAACAACATACTGGAGTCTATAGTCACAAGTTCAGGATACTTTAGCATTGCCAACGGCTTCCCCGGCATCCCGTTTACCTGTCCTTCCCTAAGGTGGTACATCTTTTCCACTAAATCAGTAGATCTGAGATGAGCACTTCTGGCTCAGGAAGTGTAGCTGCTTGGAGTGTTTGCTTTAAGATTGTTTAAAACATTGAAATTATATACACTGGAGGAATGTGGTATTTTTGTTTAGTTAGCACAGATTTTAGATGATATTAATATTCAACTGAATTTGAGTATTAATTTAAAATTAAAGTTTACTTTAATTTTTTGTCATATAATTAAATGACATATGAAGAAAATAATGGTCATTCCACATAACTCTTAAAAATGATTTTGTTATATATAGAAGAAATACAATCCAAAAAATTTGATATATTAATAGAAAAATCAATGCTATATACCAGCGAAGGGATACATTTACCATATCTAAATTGCAGCTCAGTTTAATAAGCACACTATCAAGCATGCTAGGTATGAAATGGAGAAAGAAATGGCTGTCTAACTCACAGGTGTGGGAGGGCTGGCAGGTGAGAAGGGCCGGTGTGTTCTGGGAACAGGCTGCATAGAGGCTGCACAGTACAGGAGCAGTGTCTGCTCTCGGCTGGCCTGTGTGAAGATTTCCCGGAAGAGGAAGTGAACCACTGTGGTCACCATGCTGCTTGCAGTTTGACAAGTTGCTGTGTGGGTGGGGTGAAAACACAAATCTGCCTTGCCCTCCTTGCTTCCAGGTTCTTGAGCCCCCAGAGCTGGCTCTCTGCCATGCTACCAGAAAAGGAGCCCACCCACTGAGGATCCCTGTGCTGTGGGAATTCTGAGCCCTCTGGGGTGGATCCTACAGATTTCTCATGACCTGGCATGTTTTTCTTCTTTTGGTTTGTGTCAGCCATTTTCATATGAGCCTTATTAATAAACACAGTAACACAGAACATTGCATTAAATCGGACAGTTGTTTTCCATCTGTGGATTTACTTTTTTAATGGCCTAACCATGAATACTGTGGAATTCAGCTTTTTTTTTTTTCAGTTTTATTATTCCCAGGCTAAGGATGACGATAATCTGATTTTAAAACTTAAAGCCAATAAATATGTATAATTATTATGTGCTAATAAAACAAATTTTTCACAAAAACTTTCACCTTTGTTCTCGTGCTTCTGTGGCAGCTGCTGAAGATAATTAGGCCCAGAAAGCACCGGAGGCCTGCCCTGAGCTTGAGGCCTGATCAGCCAAGACTGCCAATCAAGTGTCCTTCCCTCACAGCAGAACACTTTCCTAATAAATAATGAAATATGTGTGCTTGGGCCAAGTCATGAGCTGCATTTATTTACAAGATGCTGGTCATGAAAAGAGAAAGGCATAGATGAGTAAGATCTTCTGGCTCTTTGAATTGAGTAAACTGTAGATGTAATTCACTCATAGGTATGGTCCCATATAGCTGAGGGTGAGTTCAGGATTCCAGTGAGTAGACTACTCACAAAACCTCTAGGCAGACCAGTTCATTTACATAAACATCTGTTGGGGGGGGGAGTGTAAGTGCTGTCCACCAGCTATATAGTTTTTACTTTGGTTTGTCTTTTGGGACACCTAACACAACCTGAAAACATGCTGGATGCTATTTGGATTTGTATCTTTTGAGATAAAGGATGTTTTAGCTGCTATGACACATAACCCCAATGTTTTGGTGGCTTTCCACAATATAATTTAGTTTTGCTTTGTGTCAAAGTCAGAGTGGGTTGGTGGAGGTATCTGGGGACCGAGGCTGCTTTGTCCTGGTCTTAGGAATTCTCTCTAGTCTACCATCCAACATAGAAGGCAGGAGGAAACAAAACTGGTGGACAGTGATACAGAGAGTGACATCCATCAATCATGTTGGGTCGACCACCTTTCCTTTGTCTCTTCATCCTCCTTCTTTCAATCCTTTTCTCCTCCCATCACTTTGTTCTGTGACTAAATTCACTTTAAGCAGGAATTTGAAATTATGGAATTATTGAACACTGTCTTTCTCAACTCAGTTCCGGCTAAGAACTGTGTACTCTGGCAAGGCAGTGTGCTGAAGGGGTCAGAGTCTCAGACCATCTAAAAATCATACCACCCTGTTCACAATGTGACAGGACCCAAACCCACCAGAGTCATAAGAAGGCTCCTTTGGAAGGACCAAGGCCTCAGATATGGTGCAACTTAAGACCTTTGTCACTTCCCAATAAGAGTTCTTAGCTGTGAGGGGGAGCCTTGAAGTTCAGGCTGCCTGCAAAGTAAACTACCTTAAAAGAAGATGTAATCTTCCAGGATTTCTGTGAGACTCCCAAGGCAATGGATTGTGGATGCTCTGTACGTGCTTAGCTTGAAGTCTTCCTCAGTGAGTTGACCACTTTTTCTTTCATGTCACTTCTCATCTCAAACGTCCAAAGAAGACAATGGCTTTCCAATGAAAGATCAAGGCAGGCATTAGCTGTTGGCGAGGGATGAAAACTGTGAGGTCATGGGAATTCATTTTACCCTCCTCTTTCTGGAGCAATTGTTTATATATAACAACAAATGGGCAATAGTGGGGACTTTTCCAGCAATGTTGGTTGGGCTAAGGAGCTGACTGGGTTGGGAACTCTCAGCCTTTCGGCCCCATAGATTCTTAAAATATCTTAGTTTAAGCTGAAATCCCAGACATACAGAACAAAAGACGTGGGGCGGGAGGAATAGCTAAGCCCATGTGTTTGAGGGAAAGTGATAAGGATGGCCAGTCTCTTCCTATGAGTTTTATACTTGACTAAGGTATAAAGAAGGGAAGCAGAAAGACAGAAAACACCAGGATGTTAACTCTAGCCCTACACGTTAGTGAACAGGGCTGTTTTGGAGACAAACGGACCTGATTGCTATTCTCTTTTCTCCTGGGAAGAGAGAAGAGGAGGAGAGGTGACTAGTGTTACCCCTCCTTACAAAGCATATCTAGATATTCCTGATTGAAATGAACCTTGGTTACCTAGAAACTCTGAGTGGATGTGTGTGGTGTCTTCTCTAAGGGCTGAAATTTTAATAAATATATTCAGAGGAGTAAGGTAAGTAGCTGAGTGCCCAGCTCTGCCTCTGGACTCTGGCATCTGGGATCTAAGAAGGGTCAGGTATGCTCTGGCTCTTGAAGACTATAGCAGCTCTGGAGACATAGGAAAACTGCAGTAGCTGGCACTCAGGCTCCCAAGTGTGGCAGGTGTGGGTTTATACCCTAGACCGTTGCAAGCTTTCTCAAATATAGTTGGGCTTTCCTTTGTGAGACTGCCAGCTCCCCAAAAACAATAGGGAGACTAAATAATAGTTAGGAAAGCTTGGCCTTTTCCTCAGGCTTTTTTTCAACTAGCTCTTATAGCTTAATTAACCCATTTTTATTAATCTATATTTTGGCATGTGGCTGGGTACCATACATCCAACTTGCTCCACATTTTGCTGGTATAATCTGCATGCCTAGATTCCTTCTCCTCTTTGTCTCTCTCCCCAGAAATCCTGCCTATTCTTTCCTGCCTTGCTGTTGGCCATTAAGCTCCTTATTAAACCAATCAGAAGGAGCCTTGACAAAGACATACTTTCACATTATACAAAAAAATCATTCCACAGCACTAGACCTACATCTTATGAAGCTGACTGGGCTCCTCAATCTCTCTGAGCTCATTATCCTTTTGTAAAATTTGGCAACACATGTCCTCTCTACTTATTGCAGGATTGCCTCCCAGGAGCCCACTGCAAACTCAAGAAGTCCTAGACTAAGCCTTACAGGTCAAAGGCCATCCACAATACAACAATCTCACATGGTAGGCTGTTGTGGGGATTAACTGTGATAAGCTATGGAAGGTACCTTCCACTATGAGTTATCAGGGAGCCTTATATCATGGCTGCTTGCTATGATAGCTGGTAGGGGACCTGAAAGCAGCAGCAGGTGTCTATGAGACTGAGACAACTGGGTACAGAGAATGCATCCTGCAAGGTTGTAGGCAGTCAGGATGGATGGAGTCACAGTCCTGGGTACCAGGGAGACTTGGAGAGGTTTTCCATAGTGTCACTTGCAAATGGGCAGGGATAATGTAGTAAAAGGATACAGCTGTCAGAATGAAGTATTGTTGTCCTCTCTAAATTGCTCCTGCCCCATCAATAGCATGGAAAAGAAGGTTGCATTTAACTTCAGATAACTAGGGATGCTACAAAGACTTGCATAAGGCCACATGAAGGATCTGCCATGATACGATTGCCTGCAGAACTGTGTTACCACTCCATAGCTATGACAGCATCTGTAAGTAGAATATGTAAGGGACTCAGATGAAAAAATGACATTGTGTAGTCTCATTGAGAAACCTAGGTCTCAAAAAACTTACAATTTACATTACAAAAAAGTCAATCAAATGAACACAGATAAAAGACATTTGACCTCTAATTTGTATTCCAATCTGATTACAAAATGACTAATCTATTTACTGAGTTCTTTAATCTCTTCCCATATTTTCATCATCCACCTGCCTGATGATTCTAATATACATGCAAGCTGGCTTCACTCTTGGTCCTACACAGATGTAGTTTTTGATGTTAGTTTTGCATAAAGCCAACAACTCTTGATTCCCCATAGCCTTTCTCTTCTGTTTATTTAATCTTAACTCCACTCAAGGCTCAGCCTGGCTATCTTGCCTTTTAATAGATAATTTTAGTTTGTTCTTAGAAATAAAATAGACATGGGATGTAGCTCACTGGAATGCTAATCATAACAATAATGAAAGCAAGATCAAAACTCACACCTTGATTTAAGCATCCCCAAAGATTCATTCTAGCTAAAGAACAAAGGCAGTAAACTTAGACAGTGCCATACTGCCCAAGGACCTGCTTCCTGATACTTGGGTTTAGTCATTTAGATTCCCATGACTTCCCTGCTTTTCAATATATACTGGTTCAGTACAGTTCCAGATTGGCTGTCTCTAGAAATCTGTAGCTAACCTAAAGAGTCAGTTTTCTTTCTTGCCTGTCCTACGTGCAATTTCTTGTCTGTACTAGAGATGCTTGTAAACCAAGAGAATGACCAACTAAGCCCCTGGATCAATTGGTTCTAAATACTCATAGTGGCACAGCAAAGACATAAGGATGACATAGACTATTTCATAGTAAGTAGGTTATTTTGGGGTAGGGGTTGTCCTCAAGTGCTGCATTGTGCATAATGAACTTTGTTACTGGCTTTTAACTTTTTCTGTTATTATTTTTGTGTGAATATGTGTTAGTACATATTGCACAAATTCTATTTGGCATTATAATAAAAACCTGAAGCCAGATTTTGGGAAAAAGCTGAAATGTAAGAGAGACGGAAAAAACCATGGCCAATTCACACCCACCCAACCCCATAATCCTCTGACTCCAACCTCTCCATCCTCAACGGAGGAGCGAAGCAGCAGGGGAAGCTGAACTCCTCCCTTCTCTCGCTCCGCCCACCTATCTTACTTACTGCTTCAACTTTCCTAGAGCTAGGATTAAAAATATGAGCCACTACCACCTGACTCTGTTAGGCCTTGAACTCTCAGAGATCCAAAGGGATCTCTACCTTTCAAGTGATGGGATTAAAGGCCTGGGTCACCACTCCCTGACCTTCATGGCTTGGCTCTGTCCTCTCATAATCCAGACTATTTTTATTAAGTATACACTATATCATCACTGCATGTGTGTAGAAATCAGAGGGTAATTCTTTGGGACCTGTTCTCTCAATACCTTGTAGAATCCAAAAGGCAAATTTAGGTCATCAGGCAGGCAGACAGGCAAGCATCCAACAGTGCTGAGCCCTGTCAAGGTCTTCTGGTTGTTTGGAGGTGACTGTTACTTTGATAACTAGACTCAGGATGCACTATGGTTTTTCTGAGCACCCATGCAGGCATGGAGGGGCTCTGTATTACTTCAGAAGGCCCTATCAAAGACATTTTATGGTCAGAAGCAGCCACATGCTTGAAGAGGAAAGGACCACATTGCTGAAAAGCAGCACAAAAAAGGAAGTTAAAAAGGAGGAAGGTGGTAAAAAGAAGGGAACAAAGAAATTTAAGTCACAAAAAGAGGACGGTGAGGCAGTGAATGGTGTTTCAGGCTCTCCCCTTAGCAAGGACCCCTGGAATAGGTGCAGAGCTCTATGTCTTGGATTGTCCAAGATGTGTTAAATTTCAAGTCATGTTTCCTCTTGTTAAACCATGGCTTTTTGACTCAGCATTAGGAAAATGGCCACCAGCAGGAAAGCCATAAAAATAAATGCCTTCCATGTTACATGGGCCTCTCAGACTATTTAGCAATCAACTTCTGGTCCTGGGGAGAGTACTGAATGCAACCTATTATTGCAAGCAAGTGAGTTATACGCATTACAATAGACAGTATTAGCACTGCTGATTGCTTCTTTGAATTAATTATGGCCAGCAGGGACTTCTTGGAACTAACTGTAACTGGACTCACATTTAGTTTTTCCTAGTGACTGTGTGAGTCATTTTAGTTGGTACTTGTAAAATGTTTTGGCTGTTTTAGAAGTCAGGTTCCTATTAGATTGTAGAATTATTGCCATTTAGATGTTGGTGCTTGATTTTAATTTTATCCAATGTATGTCACGTAAGGAGTAGCACCCTTTAAGAGAAAACATAGAATGAGTAAATGGCCAATACAGACAAAATGAGGCGCAAGAAAGAATATAGACAAATATAAATAGTAACAGATTCAAGAATAGTAACTACTAACATATGGAGTTTTTATTTGATGTTGTCTTTTGCTAGTGGCTGTCTCTTTCTCTTTCTCTCTCTGTGTGTGTATGTGTGTGTGTGTGTGTGAGTGCTTTCTCAATGACTAGAAAGATTACGATTACATTCTATATACTTTGTAGCCAGATGAATCTTTCCTAACCGCAGGTACCTGAATAACCGATCAGAGGCTTAATATTCAGTCAGAGGCTTAATATTACTTACAAACTGTTTGGTCTATTGCTCAGGCTTACTACTAACTAGCTCTTTCATCTTAAATTAACCCATTTCTATTAAGCTATATATCGCCTTGTGTTTCATGGCTTTACCTGAGTTCTATTGCATCTTGCTTCCTGGTGGCTCACAGCAAGTCCCTGGCAACCTATATCTCTATTTGGATTTCCTGCCTGGTTATATCCTGCCTTGCCATAGGCCAAAGAAGCTTATTATTAACCAATGGTAATAAAACATAATCCCAGAGTACAGAAAGATATCTCACAGAAATACTACAGGTTTTTTTCCCACATAATTTTTACACATTTATTTCCCATAACATTTAAACATGTTATGTGTCTGAGTGTTTTTGCCTGTGTATGTATGTGTACCCCTACCCTGCAGATGAAACTTTGGCACAGTTACCATGCTAGGGGAGTACATGCAGCTACCAGCCATAGTGTCCTCTTCTAGCTGGCACCTTAGTATCTTCTCTATGGTGCTTGTAGCCATAGCTGAGAATCTTTCTCCACAGTAGCAGCCTGTTGCATTGTGGGCCTTCCTCCACCACAGTGTTGTACTGGTCTTGGGGAGCTGTGGGCTTAGGATATGATACAATTTTGGCAATGTTGGTAGCCATAGATATAGAATAGAAATACTACCATGGAGGAGTTGACCCATAGTAACACTGCCCAATGCTGAGCAGAGTCCTTTTCTGTTTGACTGGAAGCCTGTAGCCATATAGAGATGAAGTGTTTGGTCTATCCTTCCCCTGGGGAGGGGAACCTTGTGGGTACAACTACATCAGGCACTCTTCTATTTCTTTTGGAATAATAAATCAAATATTGGGGGAAGCCTGGGCTCATCATTCACTAGAATTAAAACAACAACATTCTACTAGCAGCCACTCAGCAAATCTAGATCTTGGCACCATTCAGTGCTAACTAGGGAAGTTATCTATAGCATAGAGAAGATGGATAGCCTGCTGAGAGCATCCTGGGAAAACAGCACAACACAAACAGGTTAGGAAAACCATAAATAATACCTAATCTTTTTAAAAAGAGCTTTCAGAGAAATTTTTAAGATTTACTTAAATCTTATTTAAAGAGATATTATTAAGATTTATTTTTTATTTATATTTGTTTTATATACAGTGTTCATTCTGACTTTAAGTATTCCTGCACATCAGAAGAGGGTGTCAGATCTCATTATAGATGGTTGTGAGCCACCATGAGATTGTTGGGAATTGAACTCAGGACCTCTGGAAGAGCAGATAATGCTCTTAACCTCTGAGCCATCTGTTGTATTGTTTCTGGTCAACCTTTCCAGCCTATCCTCAAGATTCAGATCCACAGCCCCACAGAAACACAGACACTTGAGTTAATTTTACAGTGATAGACCTAGGGCCCAGACATATTGCTAGCTAGCTCTTATTCTTAAACTAACCCATGTTCAGCCATGCAGCTTGGTACCTTTTTTAGAGCAGCTTTCAACTTTTTCCTTGTGTGTCCTAGCATCTGAATTGTCTCTTTGGTGACTCTGTGGCATCTGTCTCTGTTCTTCCTGTACTCAGAGTTTTCTTAGCCTGGTAGCCCCGCCCACACTTCCTGTCTGCATTTTGGCCAATCAGCTTTTATTAAACCCATAGGTGGGACAATTATTTAAAATGCAACACATAATCCCACTACAGCCATCTCTCCAGCCTCAATACCTAATCTTTCAATGGTCAGTCAATTCTACATACCATTTATACTTCAAAAGTTCCAGGAATTGATAACCCCAAATAATGTCAAAATAAGATCAGAATCACACAGTTTGTAAAAATACTAAGAAGGGGCATTGAGTTAATGTGAGAGATTTTTTCAAAGCCTACAGAGAACTGTTTTTATATTTTAACAGGACTTTAGCAGAGACTGCTGCAGTGCTGAATTCTGACAGCAGACATGTGAGGTGCTGAACACATCCCATCTGCAGCCAGGAAGCCAGACAATGCACATTGTTGCTCAGCCTAGCTTCTCCTTTCCAGGCTGATCTCAGCCCATGGAATGCTGCTACCAACAGTCTCCCTGATATAGATGCTTCCTCACAGACATACCCGAGATTAGTTTCCTGTTGAATCTAGATCCTATCATTTGACCGTCAGTATTGAGTCAGTGTTCATTATCACAGAATTACTTAAAGCCAGACTGTTTTACAATAACACAGCTAGAGGGGAAAAAAATTTCATGTTGACTATAGATTTATTCTCAGAACCTCCATTTTTTCTTTTCTTTTTAAAATGGTTTCAAATTAAAAAAAAATAGTTTTAATATTTTTCTCATATATTGTAAGTGTTATAGCTGTAAAGAGAAAGATATTCTGGCTGTCAGAAGCTAGGTTATACCTATAGCTCTGTTCTAGTGAGGAATGGTTTCCTCACAGGAATGTAGCAATTCTGCTTCTCTCCTCGTCTCTATTACACCTCAGCACTGCTCCACTCTGCTAAAGGGTCCCCCCTACACACACACTGCTCCTACTCCAGTGAAAGTTGTTACTTCTCTGCCATGCTCCACTCCCTGATAAGAGGGTCACCACTTAAAACTCGTTCAAGAGATTTATTGGGAAGGAGGAATTCAGGAGAGTGGCTGCCTATGCCAGGGTGGTAAGGGCAGCTCCAAACTGAACAGGTACAGGCTTATATAGGGCTTCTTAGTTGGAGAAAGTTTTTCCAGAGTGAAGGTTTTCAGGGTGGGAATTGGTTGAATTTTAATCCCTGGGCTTGATCAAACTCAGAGATTGGCTGAATTTCCCGCTTAGATATTAGTTGTTTTTTCCTGCTCAGATATTGGTTGGTTTCCATTTTGAATTGGTCAGGGCCAAAGTGTGTGTTTTTTTTTTTTTTTCCCCACTGGCTCTGGTTTCAGGGCCAATGTATATATATTTGACTCTGGTTTCAGGTCCAGGGTGTGTTTCCTTGGCTGGCCCTTGGACCTTACATGTATTACATTTGACCTTGGCTTTCTTTCCTTTCCCTCCTCTGAGTCTCACACCTCCATATCTTCTTTCCAAGATCTATTTCTTCTCCTTTCCATTCAGAAAAGGGCAGCCCTCCCAGGAATATCAACCAAACATGGCATATCAGGTTATAATAAAACTAGGCACAATGCCCTCATATTAAGGCTGGACAAGGCAACCCAGTAGGAGGAAAGGGTCCCCAAAGCAGGCAGAAGAGTCAGAGACAACCCTTGTTCCCACTGTTAGTAGTATAACCTCAACCATAACATATATGCGGAGAACATAGGTCACACCCAGATAGGCCCCCTGTTGCCGTGGTTAATTATTTGTACCATTTTCTTGTGGTGTCTTAGGCCTCTCTAGCTCAAACAGTTCCTTCTTCCCACCTCTCAAGATTTCCCAAGTCCCACCTAATGATTTGCTGTGGATCTGTCTCTGCTTCCATCAGTTGCTGGATGAAGCTTCTCTGGTGATGATTATGCTAGACACTTATCTGGTTATATAAGATGGTTGATTCAGACTCCATTATGAGGAGTCTGCACTAGGGTCACCCTTATGGATTCATGGGAGTTCCCAGTACACTAGATTTCTACCTTGCCCCGTAAATGCCCCCTAATCATCTCTCTCAGTGCTCTCCACCCCCACACCTAGTTCTTCCTGTTTCCATCCACACCTACCCCAGCTCACCCGTGATAACAGTTCTATTTCCTTTTCCTAGGGAGATCACGCACTTTTCCTTTAGCCCTCTTGTTATTTACCCTCTTTGGGTATATGGAATTTAGCATGATTATTCTTACTTTATAGCTAATACTTGCATATGACTGAGTATATAAAACCATATGCCATGTTTGTATTTTTGAGTCTGGGTTACCTTACTCAGGATGATTTTCTTTCTTCCTTCATATTTCATGATGTTATTGCTTTTTACCATTGAGTAATACTCAATTGCGTAAATGTACCATAGTTCTTTAACCATTTTTGGTTGAGGAACATCTAGGTTGTTTCCAGGTTCTAGTTATTAATAAAGCTGCTATGAACTTAGTTGAGCCAGTGTCCTTGCTATATAATAGTGTGTCCTTTGTGTGTATGCCCCAAGAGTGGTATATCTGGGTCTTGAAGTAGAACAATTTCCAGTTTTCTGAGAACCCACCATATTGATTTCCAAAGTGGCTGAACAAGTTTGCACTCTCACCAGCAATGAAAGTGTGTTTCCCTTGTTCCACATTCTTGCCAGTATGTGCTGTCATTTGTGTTTTTTGATCTTATTGCTTCTGTATAAGATGGAATCTCAAAGTCATTTTGATTTGCATTTTCCTTATGACTGAGGATGTTAAATATTTCTTTAAAGGCTTCTCTACCATTTGATATTCCTATGTTGAAAATTCTGTTTATATTTGTATTCTTTTTCTAATTGCATTATTTTGTTTCTTGATGTATAGTTCTTTATATATTTTGAATATTAACCTTCTATCAGATGTGGAGTTGGTGAAAATCTTTTCCCATTCGGTAGGTGCTGTTTTGTCCTTTTGGCAGTCTCTTTGCCTCACAGAGCCTTTCAATTTCATGAGGTCCCATTTTTTATTGATCTTAGTGCCTGTACTATTGATGTTCTGCTCAAAGTTGTTTCATGTGACAATGTGTTTAAGGCTGTTTTCCACTTTCTTTTCTACCAGATTCAGTGTATCTGGTTTTATGTTGAGGTCTTTGATCTGCTTGAACTTGAGTTTCATGTAGGGTAATAGATATAGATGTATTTGTATTCTTCTACATGCAGACACCCCAGTTAGACTAGCACCACTTGTTGAAGATGCTTCCTTTTTCTACATATTTCTAGCTTTTTTATCAAAAGTCAGATGTCTATCGATATATGGATGTATATCTGGGTTTTCAGTGTGATTCCATTGATCAACCAGTCTGTTTTTGTGCAAATACCATGTCATTTTATTACTATAGCTCAGTAGTAAAGCTTAAAATGTGATACCTCTGGAAGTTCTTTTGCTATACAGGATTGTTTTAATTGTCTTAGGTATTTTGTCTTTCCATATGAAGCTGAGTCTTGTTCTTTCAAGCCCTGTAAAAAATTATGTTGGGATTTTGATGGGGTATTGCACTGAATTGCTTTTGGTAAGACTGCCATTTTTATTATGGCAGTCTTACCAAAAGCAATCCTACATAGCCATGAGCATGGGAGATCTTTCCATTTTCTGATATCTTCAATTTATTTCTTCAAAGACTTAAAGTTCTTATCATACAAGTATTTAACTTGCTCGGTTTGGGTTACACCAATATATTTTATATTATTTGTGGCTATAGTGAAGGATATTGTTTCTTTCTCAGCCCATTTGTCATTTGTCTATAAGAAGGGTACCGATTTTTTTAAATTAGTTTATTATCCAGCCACTTTGCTGAAGGTATTTATTAGCTATAGGCGTTCCCTGGTGGAATATTGAGGGTCACTTATGTACTATCATATCATGTGCAAATAGTGATACTTTGACTTCTTTCCAATTTATATACCTTTGATCTCCTTCAGTTGTCTTATTGCTCTAACTAGAACTTCAAGTACTATATTGAATAAATATGGAGAGAATAGACAGCCTTGTTTTATTCCTGATTTCAGTGGATTTTCTTTAAATTTCTCTTCATTTTTCAGCATCTAATGAAATTATTATTTTTTCTTTCAGTTTTTTTCCCATAGGGTAGTTTAAAATGGACAGATTTTCATATGTTGAACCATTTCTACATCTTTGGAATGAAATCTACTTGATCATGGTGGATGATCTTTTTGATGTGTTTTTGGATTCAGTTTGTGAGTATTTTATTGAATATTTTAGAATCAGTTCATGAGAGAAATTAGTCTGTAATTCTTTTTTATTGAATGTCTGTATGGTTTGGATATTGGGTTGATTGTGTCTTTATGACATGAGTTTGGCAATGTTCCTTTTATTTCTGTTTCATGAAATAATTTGAGGAGTATTGATATTAGCTCTTCTTTTAAAGTATGGTAGAATACTTCACTAAATCATCTATCCCTGGGCTTTTTTTAATTGGAAAATTCTTAATGATTGCTTCTATTTTCTTACAGATTATAGGTTATTTAAATAGTTTACCTGATCTTGATTTAACTTTGGTACATTGTATCTATCAAGAAAATTGTGCATTTCTTTTTAATTTCCGATTTTATGGAGTATGCACTTTTGAAGTATGACCTAATGATTCTTTTGATTTTCTCAGTGTTTGTTGTTTTTTGTTTCTGATTTGTTAATTTGGATATTCTCTCTGTGTTTCTTAGTTTGTTTGAATATGAATTTGCCTATCATATTGATTTTCTCAAAGAACCAATTTTTTGTATTGTTTTCTTTGTTTCTAAAATACTTTATTGTTTTTAGGCCACAGTTTGATTACTCCCTGCCACCTACTCTTCTTAGGTGTGTTTGCTTCTTTTTGTTCTAGAAACTTCAAGTATGCTGCTTAGTTGCTAGTGTGAGATCTTCCAAGTGCTTTATGAAGGCACTTCATGCTATTAACTGTTCTCTTGGCACCACTTTCACTGTGTCCATAGGTTTGGGTATGTTGTGCATTCATTTTATTAAATTCTAGAAAGTATTTAATTTCTTTCTTTATTTCTGCTTTTATATAATAGTCATTTAGTAGAGAGTTGTTCAGTTTCTGTGAGCTTGTAGGCTTTCTGTTATTACTGAAATCAAGTTTTAATCTATGGTGGTCTGATAGGAGGCAGAGGGTTATTTTAATTTTTTTGTATCTGTTCAGACTTGCTTTGTGACCAAATATGTGGTCAGTTTTTGAGAATGCTTCATGGGTGCCAAGAAGAAACTGTATTCTTTTGTGTTTTGATGAAATGTTCTGAAGATATCTGCTAAGTTCATTTGTTTCATAATATCTGTCAGCTCCAGTATTTCTGTTTAGATTTTGTCTAGATGATTTGTCCACTAGTGAGAGTGGGATATTGAAGTCTCCCATTATCAATATTTGAGAGTCATCAATGTGTTATTTAAGGCTTAGTAATGTTTTCATTACCAATATGATTGTCAAGATGATGCTGAGGGGAAGTGAACGGAGCAGAGACCAAGTTGTTCACAAGAAAAGAGAATTGGTACCTAGAGTCAGGCTAGATGACATAAGCTCATGATTCCTTCATGGACACTGTTGAAAATACTAGATGCCTAAAAGTGTGATTAAATTACCTTTGTTGTATGTAGTTTCTGAGATTCGAACCTGTAGTCCCAAAGTCCCAAAGAATCACACAGATGCTTATTAATTACACTCTGCTTGCTGACTGACCTGGGCCCAGGCCTATAACTTGCTTTTACTCTTAAACTAATCCATGATTCTTATCTTGTTCAGCCATACGGTTTGGTACCTTTCCTCAGCAACATTTCAACTTCTTTCCTCTAAGTCTGCTGGCATCATATTGTGATGTCTCCATGCTATTTCTCTTGTTTCTTGTGGCATCTCTGCCCTGTTCTAACTGTTCCCAGAGTTTTCTTAGTCTGGTAGCCTTGCCCACACTTCTTGTTTGCCTTCAGCCAATCAGCTTTTTATTAAACCAGTAAGTGAGACAATTATTTACAATGAACAACATAATCCCACCACATTTCTCCTTTTTTCTTTTTAAAACAAGATCTCCAACTTGAATATCCTTTTTTCCCTGTTATCTGGACCCCTGCCCACAACCTCATCACTTTTTGCTGGATGTGCTTGCATTGACAGTTACCCTTCTATGAGGTCAGAGGGGTGAGGGGAACCTTTTTTAACAGAGAACATCCCTACTAAATTCCAATGGGGTAACCCAATGGAAGAGGATACCACTGGACTGTCCTTTCCCCTGATTAATATGAACATGACCTGTATTGTACCAGAGGGTGTTCCAGATGCCATCTGGGAAAGATGTTGGGAGGTAAATACCACCAACTCACTCTATTGAGACCTAGGGACTCAGATGTCTTCTGGCTTTGTCCCCAAACTGGGCTGTCCTACTTTGTTACCTCAGAGCTCTTAACACATACAAATGATACTTGTGCTCTAGTGTTGATGCTCCCCCACGTTTTATACCATGAGAGTGAAGAACTTCTAGTGTGACTGCACCCTCAAGTTAGGAGAGAGCCAATGACAGCCCTGGAGATTACCACCTTCTTGGGTTTGAGAGCTACAGGGGCAAGATTGGGAGCAGCCTCTATGGTGATACAACAGCAAAAGTTTGTAGAGATGAGGCAAATGATTGATAAACATTTAGATAAATTAGAGATAGAGACCTTTGGTACTTTACTAAATCCCTTGATTTGCTGGCACAGTTAGCTATACAGAATTGGAGAGGACTAGATCTTTTGTTTTTGGAACAAGGGGGATTTTGCAAGGCCCTAGAGGAAGAACATTGTTTTTATATAGACCACTCTGGAATAGTTACACAATTTAGATGAAATATATAGGGGAATAGAAGAAAGGAAAGGGAAAATGTGAGAATCCTGGTATCAATAATTATTTAGTTGGTCTCCCTGGTTAAGCACCTTGGACTCCTCCCTGGCAGGCCCTTTAACTTTATTGGTTTTGGCAATAATCCTTGGGCCATGCCTATAAAAAAACTAATTTGTTTTATAAAACACCAGCAACAGGACATACAACTCATGACCCTCCATTTCCACTATGACAGTCTCGAGACTGGAGATAACCCACCGGAGGACTGAGCCTGACCCAAGGTGATCCAAGGGCTGAACCTAACCCAAGGTAGCCCTTAAAGGCAAACCTCAAAAAATGAGGTGCCATGAGACCTGAACCTCATTTGACATGGGCCTTATAAAACAAAATGGAAGAATCTGTAGGGACCTCATGGCTTTCAAGATGGTGCTGAGGGGCAGTGAGACAGACAGAGACCAAGTTGTTTACAAGCAAAAAGGATTGGTCCCTAGAATCAAGTGAGATGACACAGGCATGTGATTCCCTCGTGGACACTTGAAAATATTAAATGTGCCTAAATGTATGATTGGTTTAAAAACCATCCCTCTGCCCTTGTGGTTTTATGCTTTAAAATGCTTGTTACCTTCCAATAAATGAGTTTCTGCTTCTACTTGACTCCCTGCTGATCCGATTGTCTCCAGGTAAAGGGGAGACTGGAAAATGGTCAAGTGGTGCACTTACCCTTTTGCTGGAAGTGGTCTAAGATGCCAGTGAGGAGGGAAAAAGACCCCCACACAAACATAAGTGCCCTTGTGTTTGAGGCTTAAATGTTAAGAATTGAAAAATCATCTTGGTTGATTTTTCCTTTCATAAGTATGAAGTGTCCTTGTCCATTTCTTTTGATTAACTTTAGCTTCAATTCCATTTTATTAGTAATTAGAATGGCTACACCAGCTTGTTTCTTGAGTTCATTTGCTTATAAAATCTTTTTTAAACCACTTACCCTGAGGTAATATCTATCTTTGATATTGAGTTGTGTTTCTTATATACAGCAGAAAGATTAATACTGTTTCACATCTATTCTGCTAGTCTGTATTTTTTTTTATTGTGTAATTGAGTCCATTCATATTGAGAGATATCAATGACCAATGATGTTATCTCCTGTTACTATGTTATTTTTGGTGGTGTTGGTGGTGTGTGTGTGTATATATTTTTCTTCTTAGGGCTCTGCTGGTGTGAGATTATTTATTGCCTGTATTTTCTTTGCTATAGTTAGCCTCCTTGGATTAGAGTTTTTCTTCTAGTACCTTCTGTAGGACTGGATTTATGGATAGATATTGTTTAAATTTGACTTTACCATAGAATTTTTTTGTTTTCTCCATCTATGTGACTGAAAGTTTTGTTGGGTATAGTAGTTTGAGCTGGCATCCTCAGTCACTTAGAGTCTTTAAGGCATCTGCCCAAGCCCTTCTAGCTATTTGAGTCTCCATTGAGAAGTTGGGTATAATTCTCATAGATCTGCTTTTATATATTACTTGGACCTTTTAATTTTCATGGTGTCCCAGAATTTCTGGATGTTTTGTGCCAAGGATCTTCTAGATGTAACATTTTTTTTGACTGATGTATCTATTCTATCACTATTGGTAGCCATATCAGAGGCCCAACCAGTAGTAATTGACTTCAGGTGCCAACCCACCAAGATGAATCTCTCAATGAGTCAGTCTCAGACAGGCAAGGTCCTGAGACCACAGACCTTGGAATGTCTTTACTTCTGCTGTGCCTCTGCATGTGTACTACTGCTATCTTTCTCTGGTATCTGGCATGATGTGAATGAGTGTGAGGAGATCCCCACTACCTATAATATAATATGTTTTTCTTATGAAAACATCATATGGTACTGGACATTTTTACCTGTGGATTATTATGAAAATAATTTCTTCCTAAGCTGTACTATCTAAATGATGATGATAATAATAATGTTAATTTAAATAGAGTTTTGGTGATTAAAAATATAAACAAAGAAATGTCCCACAGCTAGAACACAAGTTTCTATTGAGAAGCTGTATAAACAGTGCCTTAGGTTAATGAGTAAGAAAAATAATTGAGTCTCAGTATTCAATAGCTTAAATTCTTTAAACCTTAATGTTATAAAATGTATTCTCAAGTTTCTGAATGTATTACAGCTGAAATAAAGCCTGGAAAATAATTTAAATTTAGACTAAGATATTTTTGTCAAGTAGATTTGAGGTAAACACCCAGGAAGATAATGTAAAGTTTTAGAAAGGCACAGAGTTGAATGAGGAACTCTTTAAGGCCAGGGAACAAGAACAAAGCAGCCCACTTGTCACTAGCTGACACGCCTTTCTTGCTAGGGTTAGCCAATAACCAAAGATGATGATTAATTCTTTATACCCATTTTTGCCCTTAGCCTCTTGATATAAAAACCTATTGATGAGTGAGTATGTAACCTAAAGATTTAAAGCAGAGATGACTGATTTTTTTTATATATAAACATTTAGGTTTGTGATTCCTTTAAAATTCTTTATAAGATTACCTTTCAAGATAAGTAATAAAGTAATTGGCTCTTTTTTGTAACTTAAAAATGCAACCTGCCAGTGAAATACCTGACTGAGAGAAATAACTTGCTTGCCCATATGGTTAATCTATAACAAATTGCTTGTGTATAAATATACATGGGTCTTGGGATAATTTGTGTTTTACCTGTAAATGTTTAATCATGCAAGGGATATAGAAAACTGTAGTAAGAAGTTTCTGGCCTGGCCTTTTCAGCGTAGTCCCCAGGTTCAGACATGCTTTCAGCCCTGCTGCTGCTTAGCCCCAAATAATCACACAAAGGCCTATAAGAAAACATGCTGTTTTCTAGTTTGTTTTATATTCATTGTAGTCATTCAATTGAAAAACAGAATGTAACACCATTGTAATTTTTATATTGCCTGAAAGATTTTGCTGGAGTATATATAAGTTGTAAGGGAAAGAATAAAGACAGTTAAATGGGCTAAAAGGAAAACATCAAGAATGAAAGAGTTAGAACAAACTAGAAAAGAAACATCGAGAATAAAGATGGAGTTAGAAAATATCAAGAATGAGGAAGAAAATCACCAGGAAAATGAAAAATAAAAGAATACAAAATGATAAAGAAAAGGTCTGAAGGAAACTATGAAGAAAGTACATGAGTGTCTTCTTCCCTAACCAGTCAGATAAAAAAGCCTAATACAGCGTTTGCCACCTGACTCCGCCGACATGCGTTATGTTGCCTCTTACTTGCTTGCCGCCCTTGGAGGCAACAACTCTCCTAGCGCCAAAGACATTAAGAAGATACTAGACAGCGTGGGCATCGAGGCGGACGATGACCGACTCAACAAGGTCATCAGTGAGCTGAATGGAAAAAGCATTGAAGATGTCATCGCCCAGCAGGGTGTTGGCAAACTGGCCAGTGTGGCTGCTGGTGGTGCTGTGGCTGTTTCTGCTGCCCCTGGCTCTGCAGCTCCTGCTGCTGCTTCTGCTCCTGCCGCAGCAGAGGAAAAGAAAGACGAGAAGAAGGAAGAGTCGGAGGAGTCAGATGATGACATGGGATTTGGCTTGTTTGATTAAATTCCTGCTCCCCTGCAAATAAAGCCTTTATGTATCTTTAAAAAAAAAAAAAAAAAAAAAAAGCCTAATATACACTGAGGCTGTGGATTTTCCTCTGAGCTGTGGGCTGTCTGGAGCATAGGCCCCAGACAATGATATATTATATCTTCAATGTCTGAAATTTTCTCTATGCCTCTTGGATTCTGTAGGTGATACTTGCCTCTGTAGTTCCTGTTCACTTACCTACAATTTCCATTATCAAAAATTTCCCAGTTTGAGTTTTTTTCTTTGATTTTACTTTCATTTTTAGATCTTGAATAGTTTCATTTATTTTAATAATTTTATTTCCAATTTTAGGTATTGAACCATTTTATTTATTTCAATTGTTTGTTTTGTCTTGGATCTCTTGGGTTTCTTTAATTAATTTATTTCCTTTTTAAAGGTTTCTATCATCTTTATAAAGTTGGTTTTAAGGTCATTTTCCTGTGCTTCATTTTCCTGTGTTGAAATACTTAGAGCTTGCTGTGACAGAATAGCTGAGCTCTGTGGTGTTATATTGCTCTGACAATTCTTGATTGTGTTCTTACACTGGCACTGGCATTAAGCATCTAGGTTTGGGGTGATTATAGGTCTAGGTGCCAGGTTCTGAGCTTGCCTTTCTTGGATAGGTGTTTTGTTCCTTTGTTTTTTTTCCTCTTTGGTTTGCTTGGAGTGGTCTGTAGTGGAGTAGGTTTCTGCCCAAGTTTGGATGTAATAGGTTTTTCTTTGGGGCCAACAACCAGCTCCCAAATCATGGAGACTTAGTATTAGTTATGATTCCTTGGCTTTTTCTTAACTCTTGTTTTAATCTATTTCTCTTCATCTATATTTTACCTTGGGATTTTTATCTTTATTTTATTCTATACATCTTATTCTCCTGTTTCCTCCATGGCTGGCTGGAGGCTGCTTGGCTTCTGGCCCCAGGTGTATCCTCGTTCTCCTTTATTTTCTCTTTCTGCTTGTTCCCCAAGCCTAGATTTACCCTCCTACTCATTCTCTCTTCCCCTTAGCCCTACTTATTCCTCTACCGCCTACCTATTGTCCATTTAGCTTTTTATTAGACCAATCAGGTGCTTTATGTAGGCAAGGCAGAACAGCAGCCCATCTTTACATAATTAAACAAATGCAGCATAAACAAATGTAAGACACCATTACATAGTTAAAGTAATATTCCACAACATTTCCCCTTTTTGTCTATATAAAAAGAAAGGATTTTAACTTTGACATAGTAACACTAAATATATACAATAAGAACAATTATCAAGTAAGAATTACATTTATAGTAGCCAGTCCATTTGTATTTGGCAAATTCAGAGAAAATAATTCTATTATTTATTATTTATTCTATCTTATTGAGTCCAAAATTTTATAACTAATTTACTGTCTATAATGACTAAGGAAAACTGTAGCTCTAACTATCTCATCTTCAACTTTACCAAATACCCCAGAAGGATATAATATTACCTCCAAAATCAGGATGTGTAATGCAAACACTTTCAAAACTATACAAACAACAGAGACATCTGGCTTCAGGATTTTTCTGCAATGTTGGGGCATCCATTTTTGGCCTATGGGCCTAGAATATCTGGCAGACTTTTCTATAAAGTAAGAGTTTTGAAGAACGGCTCTACCTTGTTTTGGAAAAGTTTGGTAGTCTTTTTCCTTTGTGTCCTGCAGGTCCAGTTTGGATGCTATACTGTCAAAAAGTCAGGGGAAGGACAGTTTCTTGCCCAAATTGCTAGCTTTGTCACTTTGAAAGAAAGCTCCATACTATGTTTCTTTGGTGCCTATTACCTTTTATGAAATAGCTTGGTGCTGTCATGAAAAGCTGAGGTTATTAAACATCTTAAATGCCACATTCTATAAGTCTCTGACACATTTGAAGAATATCTGTCTAAAATATATCTGTTTAACCTTGAAAAGATACCTAATATGTTTTGATTATTATAGATTACTAACTAGTAACCTGCATTGTTTAACTACATATTACATTTTAAAATAAGCACATTACTCCAAATGAGTAGAAACATACATATAGAATAACAAAAATGTAGGCAGAGTTTCTCTGTGTCCCAATACTCACTCCCAAATAACCACACAGACACTTGTTATTAAGTATAAATGTGTTGTTGATAGTTTACACTTGTCTCTATTCAGTTCTTATAACTTAAATTTTTATTAATCTATGTGCTTCCCTAAGGCTTGCTTGCCTTATCTATGTATTTCCCATGTTGCTTCTTCTGCTTCTGACTATTGACTCTCAGACTCTTCTCTTTTTCTTCTCAGTAGCCTCCTAGCCTGGCTCCCCTGCCAGATTTCTTCCTGCCTAGCTATAGGCCAGTCAGCTCTTTCTTAACCAATGAGAGTAATACATATTCGGTGTACAGGATTAGTTCATAGAATTTCCTCCTTTTGTCTAAATAAAAAGGAAGGTTTTAACTTTAAGATAGTAAAATTATATACAATAAAAAGTTGTCAAATAAGAATTACAGCTACAATATCCAGTCCATTTTGTATTTGGCAAATTTAGAGAAAACATTCTATTATTTATTGTATCTTTGTGAGTCTAAAGTTTTATACCTAATTTATTTACCTTTTTATCATAACTAAGGAAAACTTTAAGTCTAATTATTTAGTTTTTAACTTCCTCAAAGACCCCAGAAGGGTGTAATCTTAGCTAACAACAGGGACATCTGGCCTGGACAGTCACCCAATTTCTTCTGTAACATTGATATATCCATCTTTGGCCGACAGGCCTAGTATATCTGATAGACACATTTGAGAAGCAGGAAATTTTGAAGGACTGTCTTACCTTGTCTTGGCAAACTTTGGTAGTCACTTTAAGTGTCCTCGTGGCCCAGATTGGACAGTCTATTGTCAGTAATTGAAGCAAGGGCAGTTTCTTGCCCAAATGGCTAGCTTTTGCCATAAAAAAATCAAACTCTATGCAGAAGCTAGAGGGCAAAGCAGTGCGACAAAGCCATCAATAGGTTCTGTAGTGAGTGTGGAGTAGGAGTAGCTTTTTGGTGTGTGTGTGTGTGTCCTGAGTTGGAGCAAGAAGGTGGCCTTTTGTAAGCCAGTCATTGACTATGAGCTGTCCCAGATGATGGCTTCTCCTTAAGTTAGGCAGTTGGACCAGAGGGAACTACCAGAGACTCACTTGTGTGCTTTGGAGAAAGTATTTTTGGCAGCCTCTTTGGGAAGTGAGGTCTATACTGAATAGGAGTTCTAGAAAACATGAAACCCACTGACAATCTACAACAGCTAGCTGTTCAGGGGAAATGACATTTAGGCTCATGTTCAAATTCTTTGCCTGTCTTTAGGAAAATTTTACCTGAGGCAAAGAAAGTCCATGAGAACCCTATTTGTTAACTGGCAATGTCCCAGAGCACCCTAAGGGAACCGTGTCTATCTTTCAGGGTTGACTTTGCCACCTAATTTAGTGTGCATGATTCTGGCTGCCTTAAACTCTTTGGCAGCACCAGGAGGGCAGGACACTAAAGTCCCTCATAGCAGAGATGGGTGAGAGAATAAATAGTGATTTCTTTAAGGCAGAGAGAATCCTGCCCATGACTTTTGTGATGTTTAGGAAAGAGATTGTGTTTACTGCACTTGATCAGTGTGGCCTGGACCTTCTGGGGCCACCTCTGACTTTGCTTGAGAAAGTTCATTGACAGAACTGTAGGAAGAGTAACATAGAGCACAGACACAAAAGAGTGGGTGACTATTAATCCTCAAATTCAGTCACAATAGTCTTGCCCTGACATGATTCCTTTATCTTTTAAATCACCTAAGCAAATTAAATTTTTCTCCTCCTTGAGTTATAGTCTTCACTTCAAAAGGTGAATTTAAAGTTATAAAATAATGTCCTCAGCTGTCAGCTGCAGATGGGAGGACCTGGCATCCCCAGTCAGGATAGAAGGCCACCCCAATAGTCATTCAGAATGTCACCCCAACAGTCATTACAGAATGTCACCCCAACAATCATTACAGAATGTCACCCCAACAATCATTACAGAATGTCACCCCAACAGTCATTACAGAATGTCACCCCAACAGTCATTACAGATTGTCACCCCAACAGTCATTACAGAATGTCACCCCAGCAGTCATTACAGAATGCCACCCCAACAGTCATTACAGAAGGCTACCCCAACAATCATTACAGAATGTCACCCCAACAGTCATTACAGACTCTGTAATGACTCTGTATGCTTAGAAGGATGCAAAGAAGACCAGCCCTAAACCCTGGCCTTTAGGGATTCTATGAAAGCTTTGCCTATAATTATCTGTTAAAAGTGGGACTGGCGAGAGCATTGAGGCAAAGTAGTTGTAGTGGAGAAGATGCAAGGTGAGATATGTGACTGAGATGATTAACTAGGGTGAAGCAATGAATTCTGGGTGATGAGGCTTCCTCAGTGGAAAGAGCTGGGAGCCCTGCATAGACTTTAATTATTTTAGCTTAGTTTTAATAACAGAAGCAGATGTTTCTGGAGTCTAAGAGGCAGCAAATGTCATGATGTCACTGTGTTCCACTCCAGGGATGAAATAATGGATGCTTCTATTGATTCCGGTTCCTCATCCTTACGTGGTCCTCCCCCACCTGCTGCTATAACGCTGCATCAAGGCTGTTCTCCTCATTACACACCTCCCTGTCTACCAGTGTCTTCATTTCTTCCTGTCTCTCCCCTTCCTAAAAGCTAAGAATTTGATAAGAATTTGTGTCTAAACACATTCAGATGTTGTGTTCAGTTCTTCTATTTCCTAAATTGTCCAATTTCATCAGACAATGACCTCAATCTAGCCTAGAATAATGAAAGCAATTATCAGTTACTTTGTTGCATGAATAAGCGCTACTCTTACTTTGCCAATCCCCTATAAGCATTTGCCAGACTCTTCTGCTTTTTTTTTGTCTGTGTCAGAAAGGAAACAAAGCCTCACAAGCCATGTGGCTACACTCTTGACTGAAGGACAGACTGGCAGACACACATTTTTCTTGATTAGAACAAAATCTATTCTGGTCAGAGAGGACTACTGTCACTTAGCACCATGATAACGAAGGACTGCAGAGTATACACCATGGAGTCTGTCCTTTCCTCTGACCATTGGTCACATCATGTGCCATAGGAGACTCTTTGGATGCTGTCCTACTAAAGGTAACTACCACTGTGAATAAACACCATGACCAAAAGCAACTCATGGAAGAAAGCGTTTATTTAGTTACACATCCTAATTCACACTGTTCATCACTGAAGAAAGTCAAGACAGGAACTTAAACAGGGCAGGAACCTGGAAGCAGCAGCTGGTGCAGAGCCCATAGAGGGCACTGTTTACTGGCTTGTTCCCCATGGCTTGCTCCCCATGGCTTGCTCAGCCTGCTTTCTTATAGAACCCAGGACCCACACACACAATGGGCTGGGCCCTCCCCCATCAATCACTAATTAAGAAAATGCCCTGCAGGCTTGCTGACACACAGGTCTCATTTCCATGTTTCTCAGTTGAAGCTTCTTCCTCTCAGGTGACTGTAACCTATGTGAAGGTGACATAAACTATTTAGCACAATTGACCACCAATCAGCTTGACACACAAACACACACATAGATGTTCGGCCATAACCTTTCCTTCTTGTTCATCCCCAAGATCTCACAATATCAACACTACAATATAAAAATAGTCTAACTTTTAAAAGTTCCACAGTATCTAATATTCAAACACTTTAAAGTTCAAAAGTTTCTTTAAAATACCCCAACTCTGTTTTAAAATCCAGTCTTTTTAAAACTCGAATTTTTTTTAAGAAAAGTTTAAAGTCTCTTTAGTTGTGGTTCCTGTAAAATCAAAAGTACTTTCCTACATAGAGGGATTACCAGGGTACAGTCACAACCATTTCAAAGCAAAACCAATCTCCAATGTGAAATTAAGTCACTGTCCAAAGTCTGGGATCCAGTCATCGCCACATCTCTGATTCTGCCCTCCACAGGCCACACACACTGTCTCCATGCTCAAACTGGTTTTGCTCCATGGCTACTACTGTTTTTGGTAGTCATCCCATGGTGCTGGCACCTCAGAAATAATGGGGTCTTCTGCTCCAACTGGCTGCACTTTCACCAAAGCATCTCCTGGACTCTCTTTAGGGAATCCAACCGTGCCACACAGTGCCAAGCCTCTGCTGTTCCCCATGACCCCTTCATGACTTCAAAACCAGTACCTGTATGATAATGTAAAGCATTTCCTCCCCAGATTGCTTTCAGACACGGCGTTTATCACAGCAACAGAAAGCCAACTAGAATAGATACCAAATGAGATTTGGATAAGACCCAAGTACTCTTTTTGGCTAAAAATTATCAGTTATAAAATTGTACATAAATATATTTTTTGATATAAATACTTATCTGAATGGTGCTCAACATTCATCAGACTTATTCCCAATCCTCTAGACCTGGCCACTTTACAGGAATGTGTACAAATCACCAACATAGTTATAAGCATATATTCAGCCAACAGCATAACTTGAGAAAATACTGTGGAGAAAAAAAAAAAGCCAAAGGCATTTCTTCAATCCACAGTGAGACCCTTCAGCCAATCTGCCTTTCCTGTAGAATAGGGAAAGATCCTGAAGCTGAGCAGAAGCCCACAAAGCCACAAGAGAGCAGGATGACACTTGCCAAACGGTGATGTCCAGGAAATGCACAGAATTTACCAGTCACTGTACATTCCCATCATGAGGCTTAGACCCTTGGGCATCTTGCCAAACGTCAACACTAGATATCTGGTGAGGACTCACCAGCAGAGAGGCATTCTCTTACATTATTAGAACACTTATCTAACTTAAAATTGCCAGCAACTCTGAGATAGACTTTAATCCTTTTTTAAAGATGGGGAAATGGAGGTATGGGTTGTTTATTCATGATGAAATGTGTCATAGTTAATGTCAACTGTCAACTCGAAATAAACCTAAAGTCAGCTAGAAAGACAAAACAGCCAACAAGAGGACAGTGTCCCAGTCCCATTGGCCTCTGGCCATGTCAGCTGCTTAGTCTTTGTCAGTTTGACACAAGTGAGAGTCATTTGGGAAGGAGAATCGTAACTGAGAAAATCCCTCCATTAGAATGGCCTGCAGGGATATCTGGGGATATTTTCTTGATTAATGATTGATGTGGGAGGTCCTAGCCCATGTGGGAAGTGTCACTTTGGGAAGGTGGTCCTGGGTTAGGTAAGAAAGCAAACCATAAGGAACAATCCAGTAATCAGCAGTCCTCCATAGTCTCTGCTTCAGTTTCTGCCCCCAGCTTCCTTCCTTGTGGTCCTTCCATGACTTCCCCCAGTGATGGACTGATATCTCCAAGGCCAACAAACTCTTCACCCTCAAGTCGTGTTTGCCCATGGTGTCTATTACTGCAATAGAAAGTAAACTACACAGAAAGGCAGTTGAGCATGAGCCTGGAGCAAGCCAGGAGGCAGCATTTCCCCATTATCTGCCTGCTTCAGTTTCTGCCTTGGGGACCCTGTCTGAGTGCCTGCCTTGGCTTCCACTGATACAGACTGTGGCCTGTAAGCTGACATAAACCACTTACTTCCAAAACTTGTTTTCTGAGAGTGTTTTATCGTAACAGGAAGGCAAGCTAGAGTCAGCAAGGCCACAAGCTATGAGGTGACCCCACAGCCTGTTCTCACAAGCTCGGCTTCATGAACCAGAGTTGTCACATGCCCTGGAAAAATCACCTGCCTTCTTTTCTTGGCAAGAAAATGTTGTCAATAGCTCAGAGAACAACACAAAATGCTCTTGGTTTGTGCTTTAATGTTTTTTAATGTTCCCTCTGCTTTTCCAGAAGGCAATGGCAGGATAGTCTGGGTGAATAAATACACTGTGTCACTTGAGAAGATAATGGCAAAGGCATTTTTGCTGATACAGTGGATACAGTGCAAGCAGTAGTTAAACCCATCTCAAAATATTCTAACAGACTGATCGGGGAGCCTTGTGCTATGGTAAAGAGTGACATTAGCTTCACCCTACCTGTCACAGCTCACCTGCCTCTGTAAAATAAGTGGCATCACTCCTCATACATGAGGTTGTTGTTAAAATTAAAGTAAGCACTCTATCGTTCTGGGCACATCAAGAGCTCTCAGGAATTATGAACTGTTAGGTCTTTGCTTGGCTCACTGTTTATAGCAGGTAAACATGGTTCTACTATATCTTACCTAAGATTTTGAAGGCAGGGGTTCTTTGGAATTTCAACCACAGAGGACTTTAGAAAGGGAACTACCACATATCTTCCTTGGTGGGGTTCAAGAAAGTACACCCCACAAAACACAAAAATATGTGTACGAAAGGGGACCATGTAGAGGTGGGCAGATGGTCCTGTCCAGTTTTGTGGGGAGTGTGTTTGTCTGAGAGTACAAATGACTAGTTGATACTTTAAGAACACACACGCACATATAAGAGCACACATGCACACATATGCATGCATTCTCACATGAGGACAGGGACACACACTCACATGGCATCCTTTTCAGAACTACATTTCAGAATTATGGAAAGAGATTATTGATCTTTTTTTTCTGTATGTAAAAGCAAAGAGCCTTTATTGAAACTTAAGCTTAGTCTTTCTGTCTGTCCAGCACAGCCACAGCCATTAGAGCAGAGAGCGCCAAGCCTGGCCAGGGTAGGGTTTTTTTTTTTTTTAAATAATAGTAGAGGTTTGGATGAGGGAATTTCTAGGGTACAGTACCCTGATTGGCTGACATTGCCTAGGGGTATCTTAGATCAAGGGGAATAGGTATGTGGTGGGCTCAAGACCTATCTCACAACTGGAATATTTGAAATGTCAGGTACTTCCCATTATCTTCTGGTTCCTCCCTGGGTGCTGTCTGCTGATGGGCTTTTCCTGGAACTGTCAGCTGCTGCCAGTGAGACTCAGGCTACTGAGAAATCTCAGTGCGCCAACAGACTGTCTGCAGAGCCCTGGGGTAAGGTTCTGTGTGCCTTCCCCTCCTTCTCCTGGTGTAAGGCTTTCATCAATTGGAATATCCTCTAACCCACTACCAGCTTGACTTTTCACTCAGGGCCACATGGCTAGGACTTTAGTTCCTGAGACAGAAAAGCCTTTTCTGCATGGTTTGTAGTGATATCAGCTCCCACCTGCTCTGATCTGAAGCACAGCTGTTTCATTGGCCATTGTGTCCACCCTCACCTCTGCCCCATCTGTCTATCTGCACACTATAATGTCCCCTCTTCATCTCTGTCCACACTGGAGTCCTCGCTCCCTTTCATCTGTATCCCCCGGCTCCAATGAATCTCCCTTCTATCTCCTCTCCCAATCTATCTCTGTACAGAAATGAATCATCCCTCCTGTGTTCTCACTGAAGTGAATCTCTGTTCATCCCCCCACATGAGGACCCTTGTCCCTTGCGTGCCCAGGGTCTGGAGGAACAGCTTTCCTATGCTGCTTATGATCTTCAGGCTTGACTCATATCTTGCTGTCTTCAGTGGCTGCCAGGTTCCACTCTGGGAATCTCATCTCTTTGGCCCCTCCACACTCAGATCTATTTCGGAGCTTCCTGCTCTCTAATTCCTTCCCAGATGTCTACACTTGTTGGCAGTGTCTTCATTTCTGCTGTCCCAGTGAGTCACTCAGCTTGATTGACTTCTGTGGGCTGGTAGGCCAGTTGTCACCAGGGATACTCAGATTGTACCCTAACCTCCAAAAATTCCCCGGAAGTTGTTGTCTGTCCAGCCAGCACTTAAAGTCCCCTGAGTCTCCTCTCAGCTTCCCCACCTGGCTTCATGTCCCCACATTCTCACATATGAGGACTTGCTATCTACCACAGGCCCTAGGGATCTGCCAATATCTGGGCCTTGAACTCTGCCTAGACTTCCTTTTATTCAGCTAGCTGTAACTCATCTTCCAAGGATAAGGCCACATTGCTTTCTTTCATGAAGAAGACTTTGAATACTCTAGCACAAAGTATGCTGGGAACTCCCGCTACACTGCCACCAAGGCCCTCTCCTTACGGTCTGCTCACACCCCAGTTCCTATGTCCATTCTTTGGGGAAAGCTGACAACTATTGGGACCATAGCCTAGTCCTAGGTCCCAGGCCCTTCTCTTACATTTCCTGCTGATCCCCAGCCTCTCTGTCATCCTCCACTTCCTCATCTATGAAGCAAGGGGATGGAAATGGCTTTCTCCATAAGGCTGTCTTTAGAACACTTGGTTACGCTGTATAAAACAAACCCTTGGCAGCGCCTGCATATAGAGTGTGTGACAAATGTTTGAGGTTAGTTTCATGATTCCTAACATTTTCTGCCTCACCAGCCCCAGTGGAGGGAACAGCTCGGCCATTCTTTCCTCCTCCAGGATCGTGATGGGCTCTCACACACTGTGTGCAATGGGCATTTGTCGGATGAGATTCTTAGACTGTCACACTCTGTCTCAGGTTTCAGTTGCCTCAAGACCATTCTGAAGTAAAGCTGAAAGTAAAACATATAGCCAAAGGCAAATTTGGTTCATAGACATAATCTTTTTGGGTAAACATACTAATCTTGAGCCAATATATCTGCTTGTTTGAATAGCTCAGCCATGTACAATCTAGAGAAGTCTGTGTCTGAGCTACTGAGGAATAGCAGCGTGAGGGATAAGGGGGAATCTGTCAGTCTGGAGCAGAGAGAAGGGCCATCTGGCAGAGGCAATGGGAAGCTTCATTAAGGTCTGTTAAGCCCCAAATACTAGGTCATTAACAGAGGGATTTGCTTTGAGCTCTGTAAAGCTGTAAGTATGCATAATCGTACTATGTAACCCAACTGAACCATCCCTTGTCTGAGGTGCTCTGCTGCTTTCCAGATGCTGTTCCAGATGCTGTCCTGTGTCCCAAAGCCTCTGCCAGAATCAGAGTATGCTAACTCAGTTGAAGGCATTCTTCCAGACAGGCTAGGGTGGTCAGGTGTCCCTTACTGGAACCACTCATGAGACAGGGTTCATGGTAGATGGCTGACTTTCCTGGGCTACCCCCAGACAAACTCAGTACACTGTGAGTGGTTGTTATACCTTACAGGACTATCAGAGAAGAGCGATCCCTTGGTGAAAGTGAGCCACCCAATAGAGGTCCATCCTGTCCAGATGTCTGGGTGCCTCAAAGGGCACAGCAGGGAAAGAAAGGCCTTTTCTTTCCCAGGAATCCCATGGCTTTGTGGCAGACCTCTCTGTTACCAACCTGCAGGGCTTAACTAGAGTGCTTCTGAGAGTCGGGGAGAGAATAAAGCCTAGCTGAGAACTGAATTATCACAGAAACCCAAACAGAAATAAGCGTGTCCAATCCCATGATCAGACTCAACAGGAAGTCACAGGGCTCCCGGGCATGCAGTCGAGTGGCAGATGGTCAGAAGAAAGCTGCTTCTGGTCATCGTTTCCCGCTTCAAGGTGGGTGAGCACTCCGAGGACATTTCAGGGTCCTGAGCTGGACAGTGAAGACCCAAATGTGTATCTTAGGTGTGAGACTTTTACTGGAGTCCACTCCCGATAGGTCCCCTATTTCTTTGTGGTAGTGACTTATCACATCTCACAGTATGCAGTATGGAGTCATGTGGAGGATGCATCCCAGGGCATACATCTGCAACCTCACAGTGTTGACTCTGAACATGCAAGCAACAGAATAGCCCTTCAGAAAGACATTCTTTCTGCTGAAGTTTGCTAAGGTGTGTTTATGGCCTTTCACTAGAGAACCCCAAAGCAAATCCTGACCAACTCTTTGCATAAGCTTACCGTTCTTCTTCTGCAGAAAGCATCCAGGCATTAAAGGACATTTCCTGGAGACTTAGAAAGAAGGGCAAGATTTCCATTAAGAAGCCAGCCAGGGCCGGCTGTGGGCAGTTTGAGTCACACAGTTTGTTGCCTGGTGGCCCCAGGGAGCTGCTCTGGTTGGCTGAGGCCTCATGAGAAGGTGCAGGCTGAACTGACCAGCTCATGCACTAAATATCCTAACAACTATTCATGCCCTGGGTTTGGAAACATTTTCTGGAGTTTACTGAAAAGTTGCAGATTTCTATCTCAGAGCCACATGCACTGGTACCCTCAGGTGTCCCCGCTTAAGACACTTAGAGCTGATTCTGTTCTGACTCCTTTGTCATTTGAGAGCTGCTGTGTGCTGAGTCCTCCTCCAAGCTCCCAGTTCAATAGTCACATCACAATTCTCAATGATAAATGTGTGTCTGCCTGTTATGTCTATCTGCTAATTTTCAAGTGCCTCAAAACCAGAAAATAAGTGAAGAGGGCATTGCTTGTGGGTAAAGAATGGTCACACACCTCCCTGTGCCACAGTGTGTCCTGCATTCTCAAATAGTTTGCCAGACAGCAATGGCCTCAATCCTGGGAGACATTAATGTGCTAAGAACTGAAATTTACATCCCTCTTTTTATTTCACTTCCTCAGAGGTTCCCCTATCTGCTAGGACTTACAGATTAAATGGTAACATGTGAATTTCGAGCCTGGGTCTCAAGCGGTGACATCATCACAGCCCTGTCATTCAGGAACCATAGAGTTCTAGCAAGACTGGTGTCAGGCAGGATCAGCAGAGCCTGTTCTTATAAGGGAGGCATAGAAAACCTAGCAGTTAGTTTGGTTACGTAACATACCATCTAGACTCCAGATTTAAATAGCTTGTTTCTGTATGACTCACTGGGTTATGAATTAGGGCTAGACTCAGTTGGGGTGGCTTATTTCTGTTCTACTTTTTGCCACCTGAGGACTTGGGCTGAGGTGCCTGGAGAAGAGGGAAGGTTAGCTGTGTATGTTCCCTGTCTATTCTCCCTCAGGAAGCTCACACAGGCTTCCCACAGACAGGACACCCACTTTCAAGCCAGTGAAAGCTGCTTGACCGCTTGGTACCTTTGTTCAGAATTCCCAGAACATAACTCCTGCTGTGTCCTGTCAATCAGAGTGAGTGACAGGGCCAGTGCTGGCTGTAGGAGCTAGGGGCAGACTGCCCTTCAGAAGCTACAAAGATTTGGGCCATATTCAGTTGACCACAGCGGGAACTCCAAATCCATTACCTTGATAAAAGACTAAGCACAGTCTTCCGATTTTGGAACACTCCTCATCATTCCAATTGGTGCTTGTGAAACACCAAGTGCATTCATATTTCATCTATCCATGAGACAAACTTTTGAAGTCTAACACTTCCCATCTTCTCATGAGATCTGGAAGCTCCCTTACTCAGGGTCCCAGCTACTTCTTCTCTAGGCTGTGTTGATGAAGGATTTTGTTTACCTCCAGAAAGGCTGCTTTGCTTAACTGTAGTTATGATTGAGATCAGGAGGGAAACACCTGCCTGCTTCCCTGGGCTGCCTGTTAGCTCAGAACCCAGAGCTATCTATTCTGAAGACACTTGTTTCTAGACATGCTTACAAATTCCAGACAAGATTCCTGGGGGTCTTTCATAGCTCCCTTGGAAGCTCCCCTGTCTGCTGGGACTTACTCACAAGCAAACTGTAATGTAAACTGAGGCATGTATGCCTATTTCTTTCCACAGAAGAAGGCAGATAGACTCATCTCACTAACAAAAAGTATCAGCTGAGAGGGCACGTGTATAGCCTCCAAGTTTATATGTTCTGAGATCTGTCTCTTCAGAAATACCTTACATCATCTGTCTCATCAGGTGGGGCATGTATGCTGTCCTTCTGGAACCCAACTGAAAATCTTATGTTTAGCGGGAAGCATATTTGAGCCATTGAAAACCCAACTGAGAAAAGAAAGACGGGAGAGAGCTCTCAGACTTAAGCTTGAGAGCTCTACTTCATCAAACTGCTTTAAAAATAATAAGTTATTTTTAAAGTATTTAATTATATGGAGCTGAGCTGCCTTACAAGGAAAAAAAAAAAAAAAAGGCCAAAGATGTGAAGAGTTGGGGACTTATTGTCACGGGGTTAAGCTCTGTCGGTAGATGCTTACAGTACACAAGGTCTTGGGTTTGTCCTCCAAAACTGTATAAACCAGGCATGGTAGGTCATACCTGTAAATCCTAGCACTCAGGAAGAAGAGGAAGAAGGGTCAGAAGTTCAAGGACATCCTTGGTACACAACAGAGTCCAAGGTCAGTCTGAGCTAAAGAGTGTCTCAAAAAACAAAAATCTGTGGTTAAATAAAAATGTATAACATCACTTCCCAACATTTTCAACTCAAGATGTTTATTCCTTCATGTTTCCATAGATGCCAGAGAAGCAGCAACTATGGCTCTGAGGAAATTACTAATCTGTACACCATATACCATCTGGTGCTTAGTGGGGTATCTACCGTCACTTGTGTGGTTCAAAGCTTTAATTTCATCAGATGAAGGACTCTTACGAATGGTTTCCCTTCTTATTCCCAACTTTGTATAGCAGCCAAGGAAAATTCTCCAATATTAGAGTCAGGAAACTGAATTAACTGGCTGATCTAAGTCCCGATCTGGTCATCAAAGACTGGGCTCGTATGTGATCACTGCCTCTTGTCACATTGTTGCCTTGTAAAATTAAAGTACCAATTTACTGATTATTTTATATATATAAATATGCATATGATGATAAATGGAAAGAAAACATTCCTAGGTTCTTGCTGCCCAGAAACAGTCACTAGGAAACCTGTTGTCTTCTAAGATTGATGTAGTTCTACATATGCACAGATTTTTATTTGATTTCTTGGTTATTGTATAAACGGATCAAGGAGATTTTCCCAGCTTATTTTAAAGTCTTGGATCTACTACAGTAGATCACATGCATATTCTAGAATTCATTCCATCAGTCCCTATGGTGTAACACTTCCATGAAGTGATTTTTGTTCTCATAAGTAACAATAGTGTGAAAAATTACATGTCTTTTATATTACTGCTTTTAAGGCAGATTTATGAGATTAGGGGGTCAAAGGCCATTGTTAAGGTCTGATTGTTAAGGCATTTAACATTTTTGTATAATAAATGTCCTCTTTGGGTTCAAGTAAACACAAACTGCAATAAAACATTTTTATTTAACCACAGATTTTTGTCTTTTGAGACACTCTTTAGCTCAGACTGACTTTGGACTCTGTTGTGTACCAAGGATGTCCTTGAACTTCTGACCCTTCTTCCTCTTCTTCCTGAGTGCTAGGATTTACAGGTATGCCCTACCATGCCTGGTTTATACAGTTTTGGAGGACAAACCCAAGACCTTGTGTAATGTAAGCACCTACCGACAGAGCTTAACCCCAGCCTAAGTAGAGGATTGTAGGTGGAAAGCCAAGAACATGTCCTCAGTCACTTTGGTGCTGCTGCCTCTTGAACAGCCCTCCATGGACTGTGGAGATAGCATTTCAGCTGCTCTGTCCTCTGTGTGTCTGTTCTAGAACCTGGACTTTAGACCACTGCAATGGATCACTCACTGCACCAGAGACACCTTGTCTGTTCTCGATGGCTCTGTGCTCACCGCTTTGTTACATGCTACTGAAAATTGTGTTTACCTGGGGAGTAATTGTTACCTTCACTACAGCAAAAATTCAGTCATAGTTTACCCTGAGATTTTGAACTCTTTGCCTTAGACTTTTTGAAAGAGAAGAAATTCCCATCTAGATGAAGCAAAAAAAGGACCAGAGAGTGAAGAAGAGACACACCTCCTGGACAGGGCTGCTCTGTAGCTTATAACTTCGGGTGCTAAGGCTTCCTTTCCTTTCTCTTACACTTCTTATTCCAGGTTATTTTCATAATCTTTACATCATTTTGTCCTTCTTCTTCCTTCCTCCAATGCCTCCCTTACACTCCCATGACTTCGCTCAAACTCATGGCCTGTCGTCTATTGTTGTTATGTATCGTGGTGGTTAAAAAGAAAATGGTCCCAAAAGGGAGTGGCACTATTAGGAGGTGTGGCCTTGCTGCGGGAAGTGTGTCACTGTGGGGACAGGCTTTGAGGTATCTTTTGTTCAAGCTTCACTGTGACACTCAGATTACTTCTTTTTTTTTTTTTAAAAAAAAATTTATTTATTATGTATACAGTATACAGAAGAGGGCACCAGATCTCACTGCAGATAGTTGTGAGCCACCATGTGGTTTGCTGGGAACTGAACTCAAGGACCTCTGGAAAAACAGTCAGTGCTCCCAACCTCTGAGCCATCTCTCCAGCCCTCAAATTACTTCTTGATGCCTGTAAGATGTAGGACTCTCAGCTCTTTCTCCAGTATCATGTCTACCCGTGTGCTGCCATGTCATACCATGATGATAATGGACTGAACCTCTGAACCTCCGAACTCCTTTATACGAGTTGCCATGGTTATAGTGTCTGTTCACAGAAACCCTGACTAAGACACACACACACACACTTATTTATATAATTCCTAAGTACATAAATACAACCTGCTTAATTCATATAATGTCACCTGTATGTAGTACCCACTTGGCTATTCGGTACTAAGAGGTGAGCTCTGCAACCATATACATCCAGAGTCACTCTTTGTGGAAGTTATAGAAAAGTAGCGAACTATGGTCTAGACCTAGCAGAGTGATGATAAACACAGAGCTAAGGACTTATAGACCACAGTGTTGATTAGCTTTAAATTACACTGGCAAAACTCCCAAGGGGAAAAATTCAAACAATGAAATAGTTTTTGCTCATGATTTAGGCTTCAGCCTGGGATTCACTGGCTCCACTGTTTGGCCTAAGGTCTTTGATTGGTTTCTCTATGAAAGCTGACTAATAAATAAAACTGCTCCTCATTTTTCATATTTTGCCAAAATGTCACACCAATTTTTCTATTAATGTTTGGTATTCATGAGTAAAACCACTGATCTTTGAAGATTTTCCTTGCAAGAAGGTTGAAAGTTATTAACTAAATGTCTATAATAGTTAGATTATTCATTTTGCTATTTCTTCCTGGTTCTGTTTTTAAAAATAGGTAAAATTTTTCTAGAAAGAGTCCAATTCTTTTAAGATTTCAATTTTATTAGCATAAAGTTTTCATAACAGTCTTTACCTTTAAATGTTTGCATAACACAAAGACATACCTCATTTTCTATTGTTAAGATCCTAATTTCTGCTGGAGTTTTATCAGTTTTTATTAGTCATTAAAATTGACTTTAAATATTGACTTTATCCCCTCTACTGTGTATCTTGCTAATTTCTAATCCTACATTTATGATTTTCTTTTTCTTCACCATTGTTTTTCCCCTAATTGGCTGTACCTGGAAAGCTTACCCAACATGATGAGGGCTTCCTCACTGCATAGAGTGAGCCCCTGCTGAAGTCTTTTCTAGGCTCTTATATTCAGGAGCTCTGACCCCTGGCCATGGGGGTGGGGCAGGGAGCAGCTAGATACTCTAGGGTCTACTGTGCACCTCTATTCCAGGGTCCAACTGGGATGATCTTTTTCAAGGCAGGGGGCCCACAGCTGAAGAGAGCGGTTGCTTGGCCCAGAGGACAGTCACTCATGACACATACGAGATGCATTTCAAACAGAGAGAAATTTCAATTCTCCTTCATGATTTCAAAGGAAGAGTTCTTAGGAGATTTGAAGTACGGAGGAAGTTCCTTAAATGAGTCAGTAGCAACTACAGCATGCCCCACTGCTGAGTTCTATCAGTCTCCTGGATAACAGCTCAAAGCTAGAATACTCATCCTTCTATCTGATATTTCATAGGGTGTAATAAAGCAGGAAAAGGAGATTTAAAAATTTAAGAATTAGAAGGGATAAAGAAACTGTCATTATTTGAAGATGGTATATTTGTGCAATGAGCAAAAAATATCTCCTGATAACATTGGCCAAAGGTACTGTGGCATCAGAAATTTCAAGCACCCTATCAAGATTTATGATACCAGGCATGACCTCCCCCTTGAAAAGCACACAGCACCACCAGAAAGAATTTCAAGGTGTAGCTGGAAGTTTTCTGACTTGTCCAGGTGGTCCAGAGGAATCTTTCCCACCCATGGTCTCACAGCTGCTTGTAAAATAATTACTCTGAGGATAATTACAAACTGTTTGGCCTATGCTCAGGTTCAGTACCAACTAGCTCTTACAACTTACCTCAACTCATTTTCATTAATCTGTGTTTTGCCATGTGGCTCTGTGGATTATCTGTGTCCCATTACATCTTGCTTTCTGGGCAGTATCCTGTAGCTTCTCCCTGGCTCCACCCTTCTTCATCTTTATCTCTGCTTGGATTTCCCACCTGCCTCTAAGCTGACTTGTTATAGGCCAAAACAGCTTCTTTATTAGTAAATGGAAATAAAGTATATTCACAGCATACAGAAAGATATCCCACACAACTGCTGGACTGTTTCTTGTCCTTTAATTGGCCTTGTGCATCAGTCATTCCAGAAGCCCTTCGCCGAAAGTCTGGGGTTAATCCTATATGTGGAAACCACAGGAAGATAACAGCACACGTCCATCAGAGCGGTAAAGCCAAGAAGACAGACAGTGCCAGGCATTGAGCAGGGATCTGAAGGAGGCGAAAGCCTCATACTTAAAATGGAGCACGTGCATAGTGCATGAACAATCCCACTCCTAGGTCTGTCCCTCCTCCTCCCACACACACAGTTAATGACTACAAAAGTGTGTTAAAAGGCATGGTTTCCTAGGATATCTTTCACAAAACCCCCAAATTACAAGTGACCCAAATACCTATAGATGGTAGACAGATTCAAATAACAAATATAATCCAAGCTGAAAAGAGTGAACATAAACCTATATGCAGAAGCACAGATGGATCAGATATAAAGCTGAGCTAAAGAATGCAGACACGAAATAATGAGAGGCTCCCTGCTATAGAGACAGTAAGTGAGTGGTATCAGGCTTCAGGAGGGATTTCACTACTCAGGCTCCTGGGCACGTCAGCCATCTCACCTGAACATTAAGATATGGACACATACAGAAACTTAAATATATAGTAAAGTGTTACAGTATGCAATGAAAGCCAAGGTTAGACAGGTTTCTATCTATAAATACAACCATTGAAAAGAAAAATGCAGTGGCAGTTTTCAGACTGATTTTCTTTTAAAAAGAGTGAAAGATGGTGAAGAAAAAGAAAATCAGAAAAGTGGGATTAAAAATTAATGAGATGCACAGTAGAGGGGATAAAGTTAATATTTAGATTAATGACTAATAAAACTCCAGGAGAAGTTAACTGAGATCTTAACAACAGAAAAAAAAATGAGGTATGTCTTTGTCTTATGCAAACATTTAAATAAAAAGGTATTATGAAAACTGTATGCTAATGAAATTAAAATTTTAGAAAAATTGAACTCTTTCTAGGAAAATATTATGTATTTTAAATTTTAAATCAGACAAGGAAATAAATAGCAAATTGAATAATCTTATAACTATTGTAGATATTTAATTAATAACTTACAACCTTCTTGCAAAGGATTGCAAGTGATCAATGGCTTTACTCACGAATTCACCAAACATTAATAGAAAAATAGCCCAACATTTTCTGGCCAAATGAGAAATCAGAAGAAAAGGGAGCAGTTTTAATTCATTAATCAGTAAGTTTTCATAGCCAAACCTTAGGTGAAATAGATGCTAGGAGCCAGGTCCACAGTGAGCTAGCCTTGAAAAGTAGCCCAGCCAGGCCCACAGTGAGCTAGCCCAGCCAGGCCCACAGTGAGCTAGCCTTGAAAAGTAGCCCAGCCAGGCCCACAGTGAGAGCCTTGAAAAGTAGCCCAGCCAGGTCCACAGTGAGAGCCTTGAAAAGTAGCCCAGCCAGGCCCACAGTGAGCTAGCCTAGCCAGGCCCACAGTGAGCTAGCCTTGGAAGGTAGCCAAGTAATATACAAAACAGGTTTACTCATCGTGAACAGTAGTGACTTAATTATCCAAATGCCATTCCATTGAACATTTAAAAATCAATGGGGTTGACTATATCAAAAGAATAAATAAATTTATGTGAGTACCTTCAGGTACATTTGGAAAAACTATAAGTAAAGGCAATAATAATTTTTAAAACTCTTAGCCAGCTAGACTTTGAAAGGAACAAGGCATATAGAATATAAACTTACTGTGGAATGGGTAAAAGCTTCCTTTGAAGGCCAAGAACAAGATGCTCTTGAGACCACTTCTGTTTAATCTTGAAATGCAGGGTTTACTACGGCAGTGCCATACAAAACAGAGGACAGCAGAGAGTTGTGAGGACCAAGGATATATGATACATTAGCAAGGTAATTGCTGGATTAAATTCAATGCAGAGAAAATAAAATATATTTGTATCAACCAGAAACATTTAGGATATATCACTTAAGATATAAAACTTTCCCATTTATCATCAGAAATACCAGATAACTAAACATTTTTTGCAGAAACAGAACACTATTTAGAATGGACAGGGAAAAAGCAAAAAGCAAAGCATGTCCAAGCTGCAAATCACAACCACTGAACAGCTTGGGATCTGAAACACCTTGAACTGACACCTTGGATCCCACTCCCTCTAGAGGAACATCTGACTCAGTCTTGATGTTGGGGTGAGGAAACTGGACCTGCCAGGAGTGGATGCTGAACTAAGTCATATTGGGACATTGGGACCTTGAGACCTCCTGCCCATGCTGTGGAGGAGATGGGGAAATTGGAGAAGAGAGAGTGACTGGAGGGGGTGGGAGGGGGAAGGAACCTTGAACAAGGATATACACGGATAGAAAATGTGACCTTATTCATAATAAAAAATAAATAACTTGCTTAATTAAAAAAAAAAAAAAGAATGGACAGTGAACTCGACTAAAGAAGAACTATAGCGCATGGTCACAAGACCTGTTAAAAGGGTGTCTTTTCACCAAGTGTACCTGTAAATTCATACAGCTCCATATCAGTATCCCAGCAATAGTTCTTACTGTGGGCTCCAAGTTAATGCCACAGTGCATATGGAAATCCAGTGCATCAATATTAACAGATATTCTTGAAAGAAAAGAACAAAAGTGGTCAAAGCTTCCTTCCAGATTCCAAGACTTTATGGTGTTGAATCAAAGTGCAAATAGATATGGGAGCAGCAATTTGGCTAGTTACACCATGCAAAAGTCGTAGTTCTGGGTGGAATGGGTAGAAATACTGTAGAAATAATAGTAATTAAAGGTAAATCCAAGCTTCAAAAGAAGCGTGCTTTCAAACCTCTCTCCCTTCCTCTCTCTCTCTTCCTCTTTCTTTTTGTTTTGAGAGACACAGCCTCACGTGGTTATGCTGGCCTTGCACTTGCTATGTTGCATGTGGCTGAAGACACATTGAGCTCTTGGCTTCCACCTTCCAAATACTAACATGAACATGTGTGCTGTGTCTGCAAGCAGATGTACATGTCCACTTTACCCAGGTCAGAGAAGAAAATGTCAGCAGTAGCTGGGCTCTGTCACTACCAGGAGGGAGTTTAATATATATACTTTAGTGAGAAAGCTGTTTAGAAACATATAATATTATGATTGTTTTCATACATATATATATGTGTGTGTGTATGACCTCTAATCACACACACATATATGAATTTTGGTGTGATTTGTTACAGCATATATATGTGTGTGTGTGTATAAAATCTCTAGATATGAACTTTATATAATGATTATCTTTTAAAATCATAAGCCATTTTTTTCCTCCTAAGTCTTTTGTGTACTTGCAGGAGAACTGTTTGTAGGCTTGGTCAGTATCTAATTAGAAAAGATATCCATCATATTTTTTTCCTGAGGGACAAAGAGAATTTTTGGCTGTTACAACCTACATTGTGGAGAAAATATTGATTTGAGTGTTTCTTACAGAGTTCTTTGAGTACTTGTTTTGATTTCTCTCCAGACTTATCCCCCGCCTCCCCACTCTACCATTTTTGCTTGTTATTATTGTCCCATAGAATTTTCAAGAGAAAATAACCCTGCAATTACATGTTGTGGCTGTTCAATAATCGTGAGCCTGGTGCTTGAATGCCTCACACAGAGAGGCTGGTACAAAGACGAGACTCTCTCAGGTCATCTCAGCTGCAGATGTTTGTCAGCAGAAGGATGCAAATACAGTCATCTGGAGAAATGTTCTTGTGGGGAAAATCAAATCTACAGGATGGTGAATGAATGTGGCCAGAATTTCAGTGTACAAACTCACCAGAGAATGGGAATAACAAAACCCAGTAAGACATAGGGGCAGCATTTGGTTAATGTGATCATAAAGAGACTTGTGGGAAGGAAGCCAACGAGCTGAGTGAGACCAAGCTGGGCGGAGAGACCTCATGAGTAAGGTGCAAGAGTGAATGCACATCCTATGATTCAAGGGCTGGTGACAGCCAGTCAGCCAACCTCTGTGCACAGTTGCAGACATGGTAATGGAACCGCTAAGGGATAAGGAGATGGACTCGGGTCTTCTAGAAGGAAAAACTAAGAAAGACAGGGTCAACTGTGAAATATTTTTCTGAAAATCTATGGAGGGTCTGCTCTCTGGAACTAAGGGATAGTTTGTTCAGCTTTAGGAAGGTGAGCTCTGGGCATTGCTTACTTCCCATACTTAACAAGGAGGCTTAAAATATAGGACAAGAACAAACCGTCAATAGGAAAAACGTGAAAAAGACAGGCAAAGGACCTTGGAAGTAAGTTGTTTCTGCTTTTTTTCAAAAGGGTCCAGTGTCCAGTAGAAACTAGGATCGAGACAATAAGGTCACATACTTAGAATGAGCACAGGCTGACTCAGTTGTCTAGCCTAGAGGAAGCACAGGATGACTTGGTTGTCCAGCCCAAGAAGAAAGAAAAAGAATGACCCAAGTGCAAACACAGCATCAGAGATTTGTGGCATAAGCCATGGAAGAGCCAACCATCTGTTGCCAACAGAGATATGCTTCAGCCTCAAAGACACAAGCAGGTGGGAAGTAAAAATCACAAAGAGTGTGATGACTTGCAAAGAGAGGGGGGAGAGGGAGGGGAGGAAAAGGGGGAGGGGAAGAGAGAACAGCATAAACCAGAATAACTGTATTATTTACATAAGAAAATATGCTTTAAAACAAAACTTGCTATTAGGGACATAAGGGACATTTTCCAATGACACAAGGGTCCAGGCCAAAAGAAAATAAACTATTAAAAACCCATAAGTACCTCACAACAGAGACCCATGAAGCAAAATGGACATAATTGAGGGAATCAGCTGAATCAGCTGGCAGTTGGAAACTTCAGTGCTCCATTTTCAATAAAGGCTAGAACAACAGACAGACAACAGGGCGGGGGGGGGGGGAAATAGTGGCTCAAACTCTCTCCATAGGCCTGACAGAACAACAGCATGTCCTAACCATCACTTGGTAGAAAAGACATTGTTTTAACAGAACCACATGTCAGGCCATAGAGAGCCTTTTAGGTTTAGAACAACCAAACACACACAATGTTAGCGTTGCACCATCAAAGGAATTAAATGAGAAATCAATAACATCATAAAATGTGGGAAAATCACATATATAAAAAAATAAAATAACACATTCTTAAATAGCATCATGAAAAAGACCCAATTAGAAAGCAGTTTCAGGAGAATGAAAATTGAACAAAACACCAAAATTATGGGATGCAGCTAAAGCAGTGCTGAGAAATGTGTTGTTTTGGGGAACCCTGTTGTGTTTTGTTTTTTATTCTCTCATATATTACATCCCAACTAGTTTTCCTTCCCTCCCTGCCCCTTCTCTCCCCTAGATCCACTCCTCCATTTCCCTTCAGAAACCAAGAGGCCTCTCAGGGGTGTCAGCAAGATAATTACAATGATTAGACATAAACCGTCATATCAGGGCTGGATAGGGCAACCCAGTAGGAGGAAAAGGGTCCCAAGAGCAGGTAAAGGAGTCATAAACATCCCCACTCCCACTGTTAGAGGTCCCACAAGTACACCAGCTTCCCAACCATAACATGTACACAGAGGACCTAGCTTAGACCCATACAAGTTCCCTGATTGCTGCTACAATCTCTGTGAACCCCTATGAGACCTGCTTAGTTAATTCTGTAAGCCATATTCTCATAATGTCCTTGATCCCTCTGACTTCTACAATCCATCCTTTCCTGCTCCCATGGGGTTCCCTGAGCTCCTCCTAAGGATTGGATGTGGATTTCTGCATCTGCCTCCATCAGTTGCTGGATGAAGCCTCTCTGATAATGATTGGGCCAGGCACCAATCTATGAATATAACAAAATATCATTAGGAATCATTTTATTGACTTTTTTGCCGGTCCTGTTTGGTTCTATCCTGGGCCTCTGAGACCTGGCCATCTAGGAAGTGCCATATGTGGGCTCTCTGTCATGGCATGGCTCTGAGGTTGGATTAGCCATTGGTTGGCCACTTCCACAAATTCTGTGCCACCATTACCCCAGCATCTTACAGGCAGATTAAACTGTAGGCCAAAGGTTTTGTGGCTGGGTTGGTTTGCAGGTCTGACCCCTAGAAGCCTTGCCTGGCTAGAGAAGACAGCCAGTTCAGGGTTTACACCCCCCATTACTAGAAGTCTTCACTAGGGTCACCCTCATAGATTCCAGGGGTTGTCCACTGCATACATAACCCCCCAAGTGTCCTCAGCTCCAGTCATCTCTTCCAATACTTTCCCCTTCCACCTTCCCCCAATCCACCTACAAAAACCTATTCTATTTTCATTTCCCAGGGAGATCCATGCATTCCTTCTTGAGCCCACCTTGTTATTTACTCTCCCTGTGTCCTTTGGGTAGATGTCCAAGAGTGGTGATAACTGGGTCTTGGAATAGATAGACTCCCAGGATTCTCAGGAACCTCCATATTGATTTCCAAAGTGGCTGTACAAGTTTGTACTCCCACCAGTGATGGAGGTGTGTTCCTCATGTTCCACATCCTTGCCAGCATGAGCTGTCACTTGTGTTTTTATCTTAACCATTCTGATAGGTATAAGATGGAATCTCAAAGTATTTCTTTTTTGCATTTCCCTGATGGCTAAGGATGCTTTTATTTCTCAGCCATTTGAGATTTCTCTATTGAAAATTTTGTTTACATCCGTACCCCATTTTTAATTGGATTATTTATTTTTTTGATATGTAGTTTCTTGAATTCTTTATATATTTTGGATATTAGCCTTCTGTCAAATATGGAATTGGTGAAAAGCCCATTCTGTAGGCTACCATTTCATCCTATTTATGGTGTTCTTTGCCTTATAGAAAGAAGCCTTTCAGTTTTATGAGGTCCCATTTATGAATTGTTGACCTTAGTGCCTGTATATTGGTGTTCTTTTCAGAAAGTTGTCTTTTGTTCCTGTGTGTTCAAGGCTATTCCCCGCCATCTCTTCTAACAGTTTCAGTGTATCTATTTTTTATGTTGAGGTATTTTTTCTACTCGGACTTGAATTTTATGTAGGATGACAAATATGGATGTGTTTGCATTCTTCTACATGCAGACATCCAGTTAGACCAGCATCATTTGATAAAGGTACTTCTTGGGTAAAAAATCAGGTATCCATAGGTATGTGGATTTATGTCTAGGTCTTTGATTTGATGTCATTGATCAATCAGTTGGTTTTTATACAATATCATGTGTTTTTTTAAATTATAGTTCTATAGTACAGCTTGAAATCAATCAGGGCTGGTGATATTTCTAGAAGTTCTTTTATTGTACAGGATTGCTTAAGCTATCCTGGGTTTTTTTGTTTTTTCAAATTAAGTTGAATATTGTCCTTTTCAGGTCTGTAAAAAATTACATTGGGAATTTGAAGGGGGTTGCATTGAATCTCTAGATTGTTTTTTATAAGATGGCCATTTTTACTCTGTTAATCCTACAAAACTGATATTTCCATCTTCTGATATCTTCTTCAATTTTTTCTTCAAAACTTGAAGCTTTTGTTATACAATTGTTTTACTTGCTTGGTTAGAGTTATCCCAAGATATTTTATATTATTTGTGACTATTGTATAGGATATTATTTGCCTGATTTCTTTTTCATCCCATTTGTTACTTGTATATATGAGAGCTAATGATGTTATTTAGTTAATCTTGTATCCAGCCACTTTGCTAAAGGTGTTTATCAGCTGTAGGAATTCCCTGTGGAATTTTTGGAGTTGCTTATGATTACTTCATATTGTTTGCAAATAGTGATGCTCTATATTCTTCCTTTACAATTTGTACTCCCTTCAATTTCTTTATTGTTCTAGCTAGAACTTCAAGTACTATATTGAATAGGTATGGAAAGAGTGGGCAGTCTTGTTCCTAAGTTTAGTGGAATTTCTTTGAGTTTCTCTTCATTTAATTTGATGATGGCTATAGGCTAAAGGCTGAAATTGCCTTTATTTGGTTTAAATATATCCCTTTGTATTCATGGTCTTCCCAACAGATACTGAAGAAGTTTTTGACAAAATCCAACACCCCTTTATAATAAAAGTCTTGGAGATCATATGGCTTTTTATGAAGAGCTGTCTCAGATCAATAACCTAATCCTTTATTTTAGGAGTTTACAATGCAAATAAAAAATTAAATCCAAAGTGAAAGAATAAAATTTTAAAAAGAAACCACTAGAGATTAGAGCAGGTGGAGTTCAATGAGGAATAGGAAGTCAGCAGAGACACTTGGTCAGTATTCGTAACTGAATGTCTTTGTGTGCCAAGTGTTGTGTGAGGCACAGTTGTTGCAGCAAGTTGTGCCACCACTCCATGATAAATACTGATCAAAGGATCGCCTAAAGTTGGACAGATTTTTATGTGATAGTAAGGTGGTAAAAATACCAAAGTATCAATGTTACAAAGTTTTGCTTTGTTTTAATTTTATGATTATGTTGCAACATGCCAATAGACAGGCTTATATATGTTCAGTACAAAGGTATCCATGTTCTGGTCACCCTGGAGACAGTCATTTGGTAGACACACCTGAGTATGAGTCTATCTGATACTGTCCTATGACAGATGATGTCCTCTGTCATGGACAGTGAGCCTCCTGACCTCTGGGCTGAGTGCCAGGCTGACACTCCCAAAATGAACATTTTCCTTTGGTGGTAGCTTCTTATGAGACTCTCAGAAACCCAGGCTTGTTGCCTGGTTAAAGTAGACCCTAGTCATTTTCAGACTAAATGGATTCCCAAGGATTTAAAAGGCTGAACCACTTAGAAATTTCACAGTTTACACTTGTCTACCCAGCATCCTCTTCAGGCACCTGCACTCTCAGGACTGAGATGCCATTTTCACAGGTAATGCAGTTTTTCCAGATGGGTTATTTTTCAAAATTGAATCTACATTAGCAGAAGTACAATTTCTTTATAATTTCTTTAAAATGACATTTCTTTGAATTTGAAATGGATTGGTGTTAAAACTAACATTCTGTCCGTGGGAATGGGAATAATCATGCCTCCGTCTCTTACGCTCTTCTCACTGACTGTTGTCACCAGTACCCTGCAATTCTGTTGAACAGGCAAAAAAAAATGTACTCTCTGAGGTTTGGTAATATCTTTGGAATTAAGTCTAAAGAGGACAGCCCGCACATGCATATCAGACAATCAGCATGCTTTCAGACAGCCATCTGCCACAAGCAACCTCGGGTAAGCGCCCTTGACAGGCAAACTCATACTTATTTCTGGATTTTATCTTAGCCCATACCTCAGTTTTTGTTGCCCTACGATCTAATACCAAAGTATCAATGTTACAAAGTTTTGCTTTGTTTTAATTTTATGATTATGTTGCAACATGCCAATAGACAGGCTTATATATGTTCAGTACAAAACTCAGGATGTTTACATCTGTTTATATCTGTGTGTGTGTCCACCTTCAGACCAAGACAAGGACCATATCCAGCACTTTAGAAAGTTCCCACATGAGCTTTGGTGGCTGGGGCAGTGATGTTTGTCTGGACATAAATGACAGAAACACTGGAGTAGAAACCAATGAAGAGGTGATGCGCAACATCTCTTTACATGGTGCTTTGTTTTTATGATACAGAGAGGGGAGGTGTTCCAGGGTAGTCTAGTATAAGGTATACAGTATGACCTTACCAGTATAGTATGTGGTTACAGCCAACTATCCAAATAGCTCTGAAAACTACAAAGAAGAGGATATTTAATAAAATAGCTTTTTAAGACTACTGTATCAGTTTATGATGAATAGACATTGAGGAAAAGACATATTTATAGCTATCTCAATGCCACTGATGCACTTTTCTCAGTAACTATTACTCTATAATTTGTTCACTAATACAGCTAGTTTTGATTGAGTATCTGTTGCATGCCAGGATATGGAAGAGAGCTGAAGGCTGTGATGCCAACTGTCGGCAAGAGCTCCTGGAACCTGAGTCTCATTTCCAAGGACATTGCACCACACAGTTAGTTTTGCTGTCTGCACATTGACATCTGGAACTTTATTTGCAACTTTCTCTTTGCCTATGACATTTGTACTTCTCAGCTCAATGCTTCAGTAGCTCTCTATGCCCTTTACATCCTCACAACCAATAACTATACAGCTTACTTAAGAAAAAAACAAATCTCAAATTTTAAGAAATATGAAGCAAGGACTTCTGTGTTCTATGAAGTTCTATTTTTCTTCTTTTTTGCATGTGTCTGTGTGCATATTTCTGTGTATGTGAATGTGTGTGTGTGTGTGTATAGGCCAGATGCCAACCTCCATACTGACCCACCAGGCAATATGTATACACCTACCTATTGGTGTAATAGTGGCATGACACTATTGGAGATAACCAACTGTTTTGTAATTGGATTGGACTCCACTTCATGGTAAAGAATGTATATACCTGGTACTATAAATCTATTTAAAATATATGACTAGAGATGTTATGGGCCCAAGAACAAGAGCATACTGTTATGTGAACTCATGAGAGCCTATAAAAGGATTTATTAAAATATAAAATGCTCATGGATACAGAATAAAATAAACACCCAGCACCATCTGTCTAGTCATTGTCATCCTCCATTCTTTCCAAGTGTGTTGAGAACCAACTGTAACCTGCTCCATGCTGCCTGACCCAGTCCTTGGACACCCAAGAGAGAACACAGCTCCTTTCTCTCTCTTTTCTTAAGTGGTCAGGTGCACAGACAAGACCATGCCCAGATACCCTAAAAGTCATTCGTTGGGTATAATGAATTCCTACAAAAGCATATTGCTTCTTTAAATAAACATGTTATCAAACTTTGTTTTAAATATTTATGTTTATGCCCTTAAACTACTCCTGCTTACAGCCTGAAGAAAGAGTTCCTTTTTGCAGAGAATAACAGTTAATGCAGAGACTCACATCTGGTTAAAGTGCTAAGAATGAGTGATTGTTGTACACTTGGCAACAATATCCCAGGAGAACATCTGTATCCCACGAGGCCCAAAGAGCACTGAAGAAGAGGGATGGGAAGGAAGTGAGAGCTGGAGAGTGGGAAGGAGTGCTGGGAAACATTGGCATCCAGAGGTGATATGGCTATTGCAATCATGACTGCAATAGCTCTGGATACCTTCACAAGAGTGCACCTACACATTCTGTCCTGGACAGAGAAGGTGCCCATCAGTCCCTAGCTCTACCTGAGGAGCTAGTGACTGTTCACAGCTATTTACAGGAATTCTTTGATGGTGTAGCCACTGGAGAATTAGCTGAGAAACGGAAACAGTACAGAGGAAAAAGAAGGAATATGGTCGAGTTAATGCAGGGTGAATATAATTACAGTGGAGAGGTGGGGGGTGACCCTGTCTGGATGGCTGAGCAGTGAGCTTCCCAAGGAAATGCTATTTAAAGTGCACAGAGCCCAGGACCTTTAAAAGAGTGTTTGCTAAGATATGTCCGTTAGATGTGCATGCATAGAGTAAAGACTGTGTGTTGCACAAATTCTGGTTGTATTAAATGAAACTCAGAGCCAGATATTGGGGGAAAGCTGGAATATCAGAGAAAGGAAACACCACAGTCATATCTCACCCAGCTGTCTTCCAGCTTCCTCAGCCTCGCTCCTCATCACTTCTACAGAATGAATCTGTCTTTCTATGCCTGCCTTAAATGCCTCCTTCACCCAGTTGTTTCATATGCAGGTTAAGAGTAAAGGTGTGGGCTACTACTATATGGTAATCAGCCTTGAACTCATCTCTGTCTCTGGTGTTATGGGATTAAAGGCATAGGTCACCACTCCCGATCTTTTCCTGTGCTGGGGTTAAGGGCATGAGTTACCACTCTCTGACCCTCCTGGATTGACTGTGGGTGGATCTGTTCTGATATTTCAGATTAGTTTTATTTAAATATCTAGCATATCACCACAACTGTGTATGGCATGGCAAGAAGACAATCTACAAGACAAGAAGAGGGACCTCCAAGGAGACCAGACCTGCCACCACCTTGATCTTGAACTATTCAGATATATCTGTTGTTTCAATCACTCAGGCTGTGGTATTTCATTATGCTAGTCTTATTTGCTATGGGGCTCTGTTTAGGGGATCAGAAAGGTTGCTAGTGAAGCTAATACCCTTTCACTGTGACCTGGGCACACCTGTCCTCTACCTCTGGGATGAAGGCTTTGCTTTCCTAAGATAAAGATCTTGTCTAGCTGTCATATCTGCCATCCCCTCTGGATCTATGATGCTATAAATTTGATGTCTCCAGTCTCTGTAGTCTTAGCTGTCCAGGGAAGAATTAAGCAAGGTGTTGTCTGAGAATGTCTTGATGAGACTCCAAGCATTGTGAAATCTTCTTTAATTCATCAAGTCTATTGTGGGTTATCAACAGATGATTATTGGAAAGATGGGCAACTGTGTAGATAAACACCTACCCAATCTATTCAGTGGTGGATCACTCTCTATCCAGAAAGAGCGCTGATGTGCTACAAGGTAGTGATTTGTTAATATTAACTGCTAAAAGTTACTTAGCAACTCTTCTAAAGGAAAGTGTTTAATTGGGGCAGCTTTGCAGTTCAGAGGTTCAGTCCATTATTATCATGGTGGGAAGCATGGTGACACACAGGCAGACATGGCACTGGACAGGTAGCTGAGAGTTTTACATCTGCATAGGCAGGCAACAGGAAGAGAGAGACATTGGACCTGGCTTGGCCTTCTAAGAACTCAAAGGTCTCCCCCAGCGACTAACTTCTTCCAGCAAGGCCACACCTCACCTACTTCAACAAGGCCACACCTCCAATAATGCCAGTCCTTATGAGTCTATAGGGGTCTTTTTTTATTCAAACTACCACATTGCCCAATTCTTCTTAAATGCAAAAATAAATAAATAAATAGGAAAAAGAAAGAACTTCTTGCCCAAGACAAGAAGTTTTTTAGGAAAAGTGAGAGGGTGCAGACTGATGTTGGGTCACCTTACATGATGATCTACAGGGCTTCAACTGGAGAACAATATTCATTGTTTCTCTGTTTATTAAATTGCCATTTCTGGATCCTAGAAAAATTCCAAATCTTTCTAACTCATTGTCATCTGTCTGTGATCGCTGAGCCTTTCCTGCCCACACTTGGGATATCGAGAAATGCCCTGTGCTCATCCTCTAGTCTGCTTTCCAAAACGCCATGTTATAAAAGTCAACTGGCTCATCAGAACCGACTATGAGATTCCAGGGCCTTGGCCAATAACAAGATAGTCTTATTCATTAACTTTATTAACTGAACAATATTTTTTTTAAAAAATCACCCAATAACAAATAAATCAGTAAGCTTTCCAGATCACAGGACTGGGTGTCTGGGTGTGGTGCAAGGGGTCCTTTGTATGATATGACTTTTTCAATACTTTGAGTTTTTATCTGTTAAGTGTATTATTTATTCCTAGAAACTAAATGAAATTCAAAATGAGTGCATAAATAAACAAACACACAAAAGAGCATGCTCCCTAGATGATTCTCCTGCACAGCAGGTTTGAGAAACATGATGTTAATTCATCACAAGGGAAGGAAATAAATCCAAATTGCCTAGCTCCTTCATTAATCTTCTTGTGTAGTCTTTGCTTTGGTTCTCTGTTGCTTAATGTGGGCATTAGATGGTGGGAACTCCATAACTTTCCCTTCATGTGTTCTCTGCAGCAAGCCAATGTGAAGAACTGAGTCACTGTAGCTGGAGTGATAAATGCTAATTCTGCAAATATGTCATACTATAACAATCTTCATAATAACTCGATGATGGGGCTCCTTCTCTGATCCCATTTTTTCAAAGATATGAATGGAGGTCTCTCAGGATGGATTTAGAAAGGGGGTGAAACATTAACAAGCCAGAGATATATACATAGGACATATATATGGGGAGGGCTGGGAAAGTGTTGGTGGAGAAAGAGGGTGTGTGGTGATCAGGGTAAGGAGGATGGCTAAGATTTCAGTGAGTCTTGCTATCATGGGAAATGTGAGCTTGGGATTAAGGCAGGTGGATTTATGAGAATGAGAAAACGTAGTAAGGGAAAAAGCTATAAGCAAGAAAGTAGGCAAATGCTTTGGAAAATAGGGAGCAGTTAGCCATGAACAATGAGAACCAGCAGGTGCAGGCTGGAAAACGGAAAGCTGGTGGGAAGCAGAGTGCAAACTATGCAAGCATCTTCAACATGACACACACCTAGAAAATTGTAACTATTACATTATTAGGATTTTTTTCAGTACTGGTTGGAAAAATCATATAAATTATGGCCCTGAAGGTAAACTGGGCTGCTATTTTAAGCAGCTAATAGGCCTCAAAGCTTGATGCAGAGCTAAACTGTTCAGGGAACACCAGACTCTCCTGCAAAAGAATCAGTTCCTGGGACACTGTGAGCAGGTTTGATGTTGAGCCTGCTGAGAATAATGAGAGCTGTGACTGGGAGGAACACAAAGACAATCATTCCTTAAAGAAAGAAAAGGAGACAGAGATAGCTGTTTTCTCCTCTCAGGCAGAACAAAGAAATACTGAGATGGGGGTTGATAAAGCATGGCCCTAGATGGAATGGAGGTTGTGAGTGAAAGAAATTGATCCTCTGGGGCTCAAAGGCAGAACCAGCCTGGACTTTTGTTCTATCTTTTGTTTTCTTCTCAAGTGCTTCCTACTGAGATATTGTTGGGAAGAGGGTGGGGGCGCTCTAAGCAGTACTGAAAGAAACCTGCCAAACTGTGGTCTGTGTCACTGTGCTTCCAACAGATGCAGAGGGTCACCAGCAGCACGGCAGAACCATGCTAATAGAAAATAGGACAGCATCGCGTGATTCCTGAGCAAACAGTATTTGCCCACAAAGGTTTTGAGGGAAGAAATAGGAAAGAGATCATGCAAAACTATCTTTGCTCAGCATCAGCTCCATTCCTCCAGGGCAGCAGAGGAGTCTGGCCCAGCATGGATCCTTAAAAACTGCAGTGATCAAACTGGGTACACCCCATTATCTCAGACTGAGTGGGGCTTAAAAGGTGTGAGCTACCCTTTGAAGCAACCTCATGAAAAATGTCTTCTGCTTCTGGTGCAAGGTCTTTTAAGCTAAGTCACATCCCATAATAGGATTAGATTTTTTAATAAAATTTCTGCTTCATTTCTAATGTTCATATTCTTATTACTAACTCTATGCATGGGGATGGGAGATGGGTGTAGAGAAGTGTTTTCTGTGATGATTGGAACCCATAGTGTTTCTCATTCCTATTGCGTGGCACTTGCCCCTTAGAAAACATAGTTTTCTTTCTCTAGCTGGGCTGCAGGAAGTCTATGTGATGGGAATTTACCTGGGAAAAGGTTGAGGGCACAGCTTGGGATCAAAAGAGTTGTAACTACCGGAGTGAGGGGCCAAGGTACAGGGACAACTGTATGAGGAAGCACTAACTCTGCTGGTTCAGTGGTTGAGTGTAGAGTTGACCCTGGAGTGGGAAAAGAATAATCTTGGTGTCATATAAAGGAACATACAAATAAAACAAAAGCAAATACACAAGTTGATTTCTTTTTTGCAAAAACAGTTGCACCAGAATCTAAACTGGCCTAATGATCACATGACCAAGACAGCCTTTGTCTTTATCATTGCTGTTGGTGGTGACTGTGTCTCATCCCATTGGTGGGAGCTCAACTTCACAGTCTGATCCTATTGGCTACTCGGTGTGAAGGGGCGGGAGGAAATTCTGAGACTATGGGTCTTGTCAGACTAACTACATTTGGTAGAAAAACAAAAGAAAACAAAACCTCACACTAGGAGTTGGTGCCTCCTCAAATTTTGCTCCTGGGGTGTTTCACTTGCATTTGGCACAAGTGAAGGTCGTCTTCATACTTTAGGCAAGTGAGTTACCATTTTATTCAGGGTCTGTATTTCTGATTGCTACTCACAGCTATGGAGACCTTTATCCCTGTCTCTGAGAATCTTCCATGGTGATGGTCCCAGTCATGGTAACAGAAAGTGGTCTGTGCTCTGTTGCTTCAGGCAATGAGCCATAAACACATTTGCAAGAAGCTGACCTTGAATTGATAAAGCAAAATAATCTCTGAGTGTTAGTAAGACACCCTCCCCCCAGGTGTGTCTGCTCTGTTGGTATGTTTCCTTATTTTCTATAAATTTGAATTACTAAAATTTAGTGTTCCATGGGCCAAATGAGAGATTGCATTATTGAAGCTGTCCTAGTTTTATGACTTTTAAGCCAATAATTCCAGTCACAGCTGTTGTATTCCCAGGCCAAACAGAAACCTACTCTTAACACCTGGAAAATGGATTCTCTTCTTCTAAGGTATAGATTTAGTACCTTGCTAACAAGTGACTGCTACCTGCTACCATGGAAACTGGGGGCCCTTAGTCTCATAAAGCAATTTAAAAATGGATGCAAGCTCCAGGACAAGGTTTTTAGAGTTTAAGACAGAAGCAGCATAGGTTAGATAAAGTCCTTCAGTCAATAGGTCAGAGGATGGAAGAAAAGTCATGTCTTGTAATTTAAGCATCTGTCTAAGAAATGTTTTATAAAGGAAGGAAAAATCACCGCCAAGAGTGAAGCACAGGAGAGAGCCCCAGAGCACCTGCCCTTGTGTGCTCTTTCTCAGCATGCTGGCCTTCTGTTCGTCTTTCCCAGGGCTTGGGTCTTGCTCTGTTTCTTAGGTGATGCCTGGGGAAGGAAGAACTTCCACTCTTCCTCAGCAAACTGGCTTCTTGCACGCATTAATGTTGATTTGGATGTTTTGGTTCCTACTGTCTTATCACATATTAATCTTGACAATAGAGGATATGAGTTCCTAGTCCTTGCTGCTTGCTATAGGAATACCTGAGCTGAATCTTAAGAAAGATTTTTACATTTTGTGTAGATTATATTATTTTGTAACTGTTTAAGGCTGAAGGCTCTTCTTTTATTTGTATTGTTTAATTAAAAAATGTAATATGTTTAGTTCTTCTATTTTTTTGCATGTTCTATGAAAAAGATGTTTCTCTTTCTAGGTAAACAATTCACATTATTTTAGAAAATATTAAGCTTTTGGACAAATACATGCTCTTAATTGCCTAACCCAAATTTATAAGTAACTAAGGATATGGGGAAAATCACGATATGTTAATTATAAAAAATATAAAACTCATTATCAAATTTAATAAATATGTAATGATGTACAATATTTATATATAATCCAATTTATGTTTGCTTATAAAGGTTTGAAAATATGCTAAAATCTCAGTTGTTTATACCGTTGTAGAATTAAGGTGACTTCTCATTCTATGTACCTTCTGAGCTTTCTGATATTTTCAGTGAGTACACAGTAGCTTCATAATAAAATGATGGTAACATTGAAAATGTAAAAGCTTTTACCTATTACATCAGCAAGTCTAAAGTTCTCTATTGCTCAACTGAACTCTGGGAATGAAGAGGCACTGAGTCCCTGCTATCCCAGGGGCAGATCACAGTTCAGACCTATGTCCTAAAATGTGAGCATATGAGGAAGCCACCAAATGCCACAAGATGGCCCCAAGATTTGTCTTTCTGTTGGGAATGTCATTGGGACAACAGGCTAGCCTCTAACAGAGCTGGGAATGGAAACTCAAATAGTTAGCTGGTTTTGAGTGGCAGGCCACACAGCACTGCTGAGAACAGCTGCTGACTCAGGAGAGACAATCTTTCTCTTATTCTGGCTGAGCAGAGATATGAGGGGCAGCAGCAGCCTAGTCCTCACAGTCTTAGACTACCAGCTGGAGTGCAGGCTAAACTGAGTAATATACACGTAAGACATGGGTGCCAGGGACAAAGAAAGGCAAAATGAGGGAGGGGAGCAGAGTCAGAACCCCTAGGAAACAGGCTCCCCATTTTGGGAAGGCTGGAGAAGACAACAAAAGAGGGATATCTAAGAAACGGTACAGGCTCTGAACTCACGTCTCATTCAGGAAGCCAATTACACATTAAAATAAGCCACAAAATATGGAAGCCAATTTTTTATCAATATGTGAAAAACAAAACAAAAAGTAAGAGCTAGACATGGGGGGCATATCTGTAATTTCAGTGGGTATGAGGCTGAGGCAGGAGAGTCATGAGTTTGAGGACAATTGGTGCTGCATGCTCAGGCCCTACTTATAAACAAACAAACAAATAAATCAGAGTATCATGCTTGCAGACAATTACTCATGCCAGAAGGATATACTTGGAAAACAGAACCAAGCTGTAAACCTATAACTTCAAAACCAACTAAATGAGGCAAAGAAAAAGGCATAAATCATTGAAAACCAATACAAATTAGAACTTGGAAAGCTCAAAACTTAGGTGTTGAGGCTTAGGAAAGAACTAGGAATAGAATTTTAAAATGTCTTTCTTTAAATTTGTGTTCTACCACATGACTGAGAGACACTGATTTGAAAAATAATGGTTCCATCCACTGTAGAAGGGTATGTGAACCCAGAGCCCATGAGAGCTGAGGGCTGACTGGAACTTCAAATTGCCACAAGATCTGTGGATGTATAGACACATACCTCCAAAAAGACAAGACATATGCAAATGATGTTGTTTTCTGTGGTCAGACTGTTACTACTATTGATCTTATTGGCAGTTATTGGTACTGCTAGCCTGTGACCCTGGTATTCTTGGCTCCATGAAAAAGGAAGTGCATAGCTAATGTATAGAAGGGTGACTGCAAGTTTGGTAGACTTGTGCTCAATGGAAAAAGTAAAGAAAACCTATAAAGTCATGTGGTATGTATGAATGTTTGTGTATATATGTGTGGGGTGAGTGTATGTATGTATAACATGTGAGTATGAGTGAGTGAGTGTGTGTCCATGTGCTTTTTTTAGCTCTGTGAAAAATGCCAGAAAATGACATACTCAGTGAGCCATAAACCAAATTCAGATTTTAAAAATAAAACTTCTTACTAAAAGACAGCTAGGATTTATTTACTTATTGTGTGTGCACATTCCTGTGTGCAGGTGGGAGGGGATATGTAGGTGAACTGTGAGGAAACCAGAGGCCAATGTCCTAAATAACTTCTCCACTTTATTTTTTTGAGACATGGTCTCATACTGAACTTGTTGGCTAAATGAGGAGCCAGCAAGCTCAGGATCCTCTCATTTCCCCTTCTCCAAACCCAAGGCTGAAGTTATGAATATGTGCTATGGGCACCTCATCTGGCCCTTTATATGGGTGCTGGGATCTGAATCAGGGTCCTCATGCCCTCACTTCAAGCAATTTACTGATGACAGAGCCATCTCTTCAGTCTATAGCAGACGATGCCAGCTCAGGACATTGTCACTCCTGTCACTACAAGGGACAACCATGAGATATGGAGAAATACTTTGGTCATGACAAAAGAACTTAGTGGTCAAGTTAAAGAGGCATTCACAGGCTGCATGCAAGGCAAATTCTGTCTCAGGAAGAACAAGTCATGATGGATTGCAACCCACCAAATATGTTTGAATGTATGAATTAGAACATTAGAAAATTAATTGTTCTCAGAAGTCCAGATCCTATGAATCAATGAAAGGGGGCAAACATCACTGTGCCTTCTGTCCCCGAAGTGTATTATAAGCTACTTACAAAGAAGCATAAGAGTCTCTATAAAAATCTAACCAGTGAGCTCAAAATGGCATCTGACGCCATCTTTTTGTCAGGGCTGTTGGTGACTTTGAGGCCATTGATGACTTTGAAGCCTGTCTCTTTTCCTTTGCCCCCCAGGCCTACTGGTCAGCTACCCCAGGGCTTGTTTTCCTGGTGTCTGTAACAGGTTCAGACCATCACACCTTCCTGCATGTAGAAACATGGTCCTCAACGCTCCACCAAGTCACAGTAAAAACACTTGCTTCCTCCTTTTCCCGCAGCTGGGGGCAGCTGAACTCTTGAGACAGTCTGTTGTGCTGTATTGGTAACTATTTTCCTAAAGAGACATCAGGCAGAAAATTTTAAGAAACTTAAAATGTACAAAGATTTGTGATATACCTTGTAGATGTCACGCCTAAGCTAGTGACATGATAAACACATGTATGAAGATTTGCAGTGTAGTGTCATTTAAGATAAGAATGGAGGGACTATAACATTTAAAACTAAAACTCTGAAATAGCATAAATAAAAGATGCTTTCAAAAAGCAATAGCCAGGGCTGGAGAAATGGCTCAGGGGATAAGAACACTGGTTGCTCTTGCAAAGGACCTGGGTTTAATTCCCAGCAGCCACATGACAGCTCACAACTATCTGCAACTCCAGTTCTAAGGAATTCTACACCCTCACAGGCGGTACATATTAAAAAAATTAAGCTAAAAAAAGCAATAGATATATAACAAACACCAGTGCTTGAAATGCATGCCATGGTGTGACAATGTTTAAAAAACAAGAAATGAATGCCAATGAGAGCGTGCGACATAACCAATGTCATCAGCACCTGGCAGCCATGGCTGTCTGCAGAAGACATGCTCAAAGAGTAAGACCTGGAAACAGGAGGGGAACAAAGAGGAAGGCAGGGTTGGTGTGAGGGGATAAGATGAAGCCAAGTGTGTTCACCGTGCATTGGATACATGTATGAAACTGACAAAATGTTAAGTTAAAATTAGGCCAGTGAGGTGGCTCAGGTAAAAGCACTTGCTGTTTGGGCTCTAGAGTTGTTTCAGTTGTTAAAAGCATGGGTTACTCTTGCAGACGACCCAGGTCTCATTTCCAGCACCCATATGATGGCTCAAAACCATCTGTTACTCCAGTTCCGTGGGGATCTGATGGTCTTTGCAGGCATGCTATTGCACATGTTGCAGTACATGCAAGTAAAACACACATGCACAGAAAAGATAATCATGATCACAATAATTTTAAATTATACTTGCTGCTCAGGCCAACGACTTGAGTTTTATCTCTGGAACCAATGATGGAACAAGAGAATGGACCCCTGAAAGTTGCCCTCTGACCTTCACACATGTCCACTTGTACATACATCATACACAGATCAAGTAATAATAAATAGAAATGACAAAGACAGGAATAACACACAGCAGTTCAGCTTGTGAATATATGACCCAAGGAAAGTGAAACTGAGGATTTAGGTAGTTGTAGTTCTGTGTTCATTATAGCATTTACTCTTGGAAGCCCAAAGATGCATGTGACCTGGGTGGCCACTGACAGGGAAGATGGCAAACCAAACTGTATGTGTGGATAGCAGCACTTATGTCCTTATAAAGGAAAACAGTCCTGTCGCATGTGTGGACATGAGTGACAGTAACAGTGTTACACCAGGTTAAACAAGCCAGTTCTGAAGCTAATGCTGGATAGTTTTTCTACATGAGTGAATTCAAGTAGTCAGCTTTGTACAAATAGGAAGTAAATGGGGTTGCCAAGGGCAGGAGACAGTGAGGCTGGGGAATATTTAAAGGATTTCAGTTTGGAAAGATGATAAAGGTGCTGGAGATAGTTGTGGGTCATGATTAAAACCATGTGAACATATTTAAGACACCTGACCTGAATATTTAAAAATGTTTAATATGGTAAATCTTGTTATGTATATTTATGATAAAATTTAAAGTTTTTAGGCCTGTAAAAAAATTTTTAAAAAATGTGTCTGGGCTCCATTGCAGAGTAATTCAAACTTTGTGGGAATGGAGTTGTAGTATCTGTCATTTGAGAAGCTTGCTGGTGGATTCTGCCATCGTGGTTGAGGACTTCTAAGATAGACAACAGTGATTAAGATTATGAGTGAACAATTTATCCTTCTCTAACGGATATTAATTAGGTAAAGCCTGGGTGAGGCTGGGGAGAGGGCTCTGCTGGGAAAGTGCTAACCCTGCAAACAAGAGGACCTGAGTTGATGGACAGATGGGGCAGTGTAACACAGGAAAGAGAACAAAGAAAAGAGAGACTGCAGAGACTGGTGTTTATACACACAGCACATCACTTGTCGGCCAGCACGCACAGAGCGCAGGACCAGGCTTCAGCTGGGAGATTTGATGCTGAGAAGGGCTGCGGATCTGTGGTTCATGTGTTGAGTATCCATTGAACACTTGTGCTGTGTGAACATTAAGAATACAACAGACAGTACGGTGGACAGAATCTGTGTCCTCATCAAATAGCCAATCCAGTCTAAAGGGGAACGGGTGACATTCACACATAATATTGGTTAACAATACAGTGCTGTTGGTTTTAAGTTAGAGGGAGAATGATGGATGCTACTGTAAATATTTGAGCTATGTTCATGCTTGAAGAGGAGTTGCTGCCCAGACTATTCAGGTAGAAAAGACACAGTAAAAGCCTTTGGCAATCTTGGCATATCCATTTGAGGGTAATGTGGCTGTGAGGCAGGGTGAACCCACAGGGGTGTGATAATGGCCTTGGCCACTCAGGAGCATACCCATCCTGCTACAGATTTGATATTATACCCAAGAGCAATGAGCAGCCAGTCAGAGGAGGCTTCAGGCAGAATTCAGAGAAACAGAGAGTGTCAGGAAGGGACGGAGGCAGGATTGACAGTGAGTGCACCTGTGTGAGGTGACCCATGGCAAAAAGGTTTCAACATCCCAAGCATCACTTTCTAATTCTAACTAGGCTAGTTCTGCTATGTAAGAGCCTCTGCGCTGTTACTGGAAGATTTTTCAGTATATCCACAAAGCTGTCTGATTTACTGCCCAGACATACACCAGCTTAAATCATTTCTCATTAGAGGATGATTTCAAAAGGAAGAGCTTCTCCTTCCTATTACTATGGAGAGAAAGGCTTGCCTTAATCTTGGGTCCAAAACTCCTGCCCTCACTAAATCTGCTTAAGCCTCACTAGTGTTCCCTCTTAATCCTCCGTCCTGCTTTAGGTGTCTGGCTTAGGATGGTGTAAAGCTTCTCACTTATTAGGAAGAACCCGCAGCACCGTGACCTGAGAAAGTGGTCTTGTTTGCACAGCTGTGTGGGTCTTTGTGAAAATTTGATAGGAATGAATTTCACTTTCTAGTGTGGAAATGAGTGTCAGCCACCTTAGGATTCCTAGCTTTCCAGAAAGCCTGTCAAGACAGGTAGGCTGTGTTCTCTCTCTCAGGTTTTTTTGTTTTTTTTTTTTTTTTTGGTTATTGTTTTGTTTTGTTTTTATATAAAAAATACTGCTTTAGAATTCGATAAGATACAGTTGGTTGTACTATAACATTCCCTCCTTCCCCTCCCTTCCATTCTTCCTAACAACGTTTTAGTATGTAGCCTCTGAACTTGACATCACAAGTATATGCCTCCACACCTAGTTTGCTACATGCTATTATAGAAAATAAAAACTTTAAAGAAGTTTCATTGTGAGGAATCTGAACCTATAAAGGAGACTTTGAGCTTGGCACTGGTTCTGCCATAGTAGACAATGGCGAGGATTTGTTTAAACATTTATAGGGCAGTTACTGGCTGCCAGGTACATGGGAGGCTTCAAGGCACTAGCTGTCCTTAGGTTCATATCCACTTCAGGACAGAGACACTGATAACACTCCCATTCTGCCAAAGAGGAAGCTGAGGAGTAGAAAGTTTAATTTGCTGTCTGAAAATGTAGTAATGCTGGCTTCTGAACCCTGTATGTTCAAAGCGATCATCTTTCCTGTTCTCACAATTCATTACATGAAGGGAGTACTCGGCCAGGATGTGTGAGCACCGGTCTGTTTTGGCTGGCTCCTTGTTCTGTCAAAGACCAGAGAGTGGATTACTCAGACAGGCATTCAGCAAAGACTGTGACTTCCGCTTAGGGATGAAAGCCACCACCTTCTAATCAGACAGAAAGGGCTGAGAAAGAGGCAGATAAAATGCGCATTGGTCTGGAGAATTGGAGATGGCCACATTTTCACACCAAAACTTCAGAAATTCCTGATGTGGTAGAACTTACATGAGCAAATGAGGTGGTTGGTCTGGAAGGAGATAAGTGGGTGCATCTGCAGAAATTTCAGAGCCCTTGATGTGGGGGCACAATGGGAGAGGGGTGCAGAGTGCAGGACATAGAAGTCTCCCTCTGAAATACCTCTTTTTCCTGGGTGATCCCCAGTGAAGTCAGTGTAGGAGATGGTAGCCATCAAACACCAGGAGACACACTGTGTTTTGAGAAATAGCTTAAGAGCTGCTAGGGGATTAGTTGTCTCTACCTCAGATGCCAAAAAGTAACACCCTGCCACAAGCTTTTCCACTGGAACATGCAATTCATTGCAAATACAGGCTGTTCCCGGGGAAGATAAATAGCCTGTTCCCGAGGTTGGAGCACACCCTTGCTTATCAGCCTTGGGATGGAAGGAGAGCATTCACTGGTGTTTGCAGTACAGTAAGAAAAGCAGTGCAGCATTTTTCTCCTACACTCTTTGATACAGGGCAAACTGGGGTTCTCAGTGTCATTAATCAAAGAATTTGTAAGTAGCTACAAACAGAAGCACAAGAAAAATTTTATTAGCATTTAAAAGAAAAACTATAGGAGGGCAGGCAGGCTGTAAACTTGAGCTGCTGCTCAGAGGATAGACAAAGAGAGAAACTGAGTCACATCATTAAGTCAGCATGGAGGCCATAGCTATGGAAGAGGGCACCTGGTCAGCAGGGAGGCTGTAGAGAGAATACGAGGGAGCCCCAAATGACATGGAGGAGTGGTGGACAGCTGGCTTAGAGAGGGACAGAAGGAGAATCAGTCTTCTACATCAGAGAAACCAGCAGACCACGCCCCTCATGTGCCTGTGGGCCGAAAGCTTCCACACTAGAGGTGGGATCTAGGAAGAGAAAACACAGCATCTCATCAGAGGAACAATTGTCCCATCTGTCTCCTTAGCATGGCTGAAAATGGGGCCACCTTCCTAAAGGTGGTCCTTCGGCAAAAGTGATTGAGCCAGCATGACTGAATCAAATGTTAGGCTTAGCTCAGGCCAAAAATCTAGCCTCTGAACCATTAATTAGTTTTTTCTACTTTAACCATTTCCCACAAAACTATCAATTTCCTACCTTCCCAATCAGAAGGAATATCATCATTGCTATTGTCTATTTGATGTTTATTTTACTTTAATTTTAAAAGCCATATTTTCATAGTGTAAAAAAATGGAAAAACTATTAAAGGCTAAGAGTGTGTGAAATACACATGTGTCCCCTGCCACCTGGACTTCTCAGAGGTGTTTCTATTTTCAGTTTTTCTGCTTTTTCAAAAACTATGATCTGTGCTGACAAAGCATGATCTATGAAGCTCATGCTCCAATGTCCTTGGCCTTCATTCTTACTACGTTCAGTCCTGACTGCCTGCTCCCAAATAATGATGCAGCCTAAATATTACATATAAATGTCCAGCAGACAGCTCAGGCTTGTTACTAGCTAACTCTTATACTTAAATTAACTCATATTTCTTATCTATGCTTCATCATGTGATTCATGGCATGTTACCTCATTTTCTATGCATCCTCTTTGCTTGTAGGCTGTTTATTAACCAATGAGAGTAACACATATTTACAGTGTACAGAAGGATTATTTCACAGCAGAACTTGGTGATTCATCTGTAGGAGATATGCAGATCCCACTGTGCCCATTATCACAGCTGCCTGGCATTAAGTTTCTATGGTTCTCTGTGGACTCCACCAGTGTCTTGCTGCCCTTATTGTGATGCTTTCCTCTTGATTATGCTACAGCTTCCGTCAGCATACTACCTTCTGTCCTTGATTTCAAACTCATGGCAGAGACTGGTGTTGCTCGTTGCCAGATGTTCTGAGATCTCTGTAATCTTTAGTATAGATGTATGCAATGGTTAAGTTATAAAGCTCTGTCAGGGCACCATTTTGTCAGGAAACAACAAAATTTTAACCCTAGGTGCAGAAGTGGCACATATACCTTTAGAGGTAACCAATGACAATTGGACACTCAAAAAGAAGGGAATCAAACCTGAACTAGAAACCTAGCCACCTACTCTGTGCTGGTCAAGTCCTAGATCTTGGAGGAGAACCTACAACTGCTACTTTACTAAGACAGCATCAGCCCCAACCACATTCTAAACATTTGTTCTCATACCTAGAGACATGTATCAGCCTCATGCCTCATTAAGGAAATCTTTCTTTGCAACAATGGAGACCATTACAGAAAACCACAAGCAACCAAAGTGTATAATTGTGGAGGTCAGTCCCAACAGATACATTTACAAAACATGCCAATACCTAAGGCTCAGGGAACATTGCCCAAAAGGAGGCAGAAAGACTGTAAGAGCCAGATGATCATAGAGTTGGCTGGGAGATTGTGTTTCTTACTGATATCTCAGGAACATGACTGCCAAACATGATCTAAACAAGAACGACACCAATAAACATGTCAAAGTGTGGGGGGGAGGGGCTTGAGGCTTCAGCCTTACACAAGACTACAGGCTACTAAGTGATGACTAGAGTGGGAGAAATAGTCTTCTCTAAGGAAGATCATATTAACTGGTTATTAAACACCACATGGTCAACCCTGAGAACATATGTACAGTAAACAGACTGAGACAGTTATACTATGATTGCTGTCACATGTATTTATATGTCTAAATATAAATATTTTAAAATATAAATAAGTACATTATAACAGCAATGAATGAAGAAAGAGACCACAAGTTTGAAAAAGAGTAAGGTGAAGTATATGGGAGGGTTTGGAGGGAGAAAAGAGAAGGGGAAATATTATAATTATAATTGCAAAAAGAAAAAAAGCAAACAACAAAAAAACCCTCATTGTATTCCATCAAAAAAAATTAGAGGGGGCTGGAGAGATGGCTCAGCGGTTAAGAGCACCGTCTGCTCTTCCAGAGGACCAGGGTTCGATTCCCAGCACCCACATGGCAGCTAGCAACTGTCTGTAATTCCAGTTCCAGGCAAACACCAAGGCAAATAAATAAAGTTTAAAAAAACAAAAACAAAAACAAAAACAAACTGCAGATGAGGCAGCAAAAAAAAAAAAAAAAAAAAAAAAAAAAAAAAAAAAAAAAAAAAAAAAAAAAAAAATTAGAGGCCTGATTTCTAAACAATAAACTGCACAAGCCTTGGGTTATTGCTTTAATTTGATTGCTTTTGGCATTAGCATAAATCTATGTAATCACCAACCAAAACAGAATGACTAGATCCATGAGTCTGGAAATTTTTCCCGTGTGCTTTCCTGGTCATTTATTGTTATTGACAAATATGCTCTTTGACAGTTTTGTGCATGTATATAATTTGTCTGACTACCCTTGTTCTCCAATCCTTATCTTGCTTCTACCCTTTCAACACCCTCCTCCCCAAGTGTCCCCTTCCCCTGTTCACATCCTTTTATTTTGTGATCCTTTGAGTTTAACCTGGGCCGTCTGTGTGATCACAGGTATGGAACTCTCCAAAGCAGCCTGGGAGGCTCACCACTGGGCATACATTTGAAGATAGTGGTTCCCTTCCCCCAGAACCCTTCAGGGTCCAATAGTGCAGCTAGGGTCCTATGAGCCCCTCCAGCATCCACAACTGGCTATTGACAGGTAGAGCCTCATATAGGCCCAGTGTAGGCGACCACAACCGCTATGCACTCGATTCCAATGGCTGCGTCATGCCCACAAGATGGCGTTACGGAGCCCTGCTCTCTGTCTTGTGTCTCTTCAGTTCAGTCTGATCCCTCTTCTGAGGTATTCCCTGAGCCTCAGAGGGGGCGGTGTAAATGCCCTGAATAAGCTGATTTTTAAATACCACACTAACACCAGAGACGTTGAATGATGTCTACCACCATATTTAATTTAATTAATGTTCTAATACTTGCAAGGGATAATAGAGTAAGATGCTTATATTCCTTTAATGTAAAAGTAATATTTCATTTCACAAAATTGATCTTTCTTTTTAATAAATCTCCCACATTTCCTCTAATTTTTACATGATAGAGTGCTATAGTCATTGTCTCTTAGGCAAAATCTCAATCATGAGCTAACTATCTCCTTAACTGTAATAGGAAACTGTTGTAAATGTTTTTGGCCCGGACTTTCCAGGCTTCGCCTTGAGGTTCGGCCCTGCAGACCCGCAGTTTTGTAGTCCCACAGGGTCACAGAGTCACAGAATCACACACACACACACACACACACACACACACACACACACACACACACACACACGCTTGTGTCATTTTTATGCTGATTGACCTAGGGCCCAGGCATATTGCTAGCTAACTAACCCATGTTCAGCCATGTGGCTGGATACCTTTTCTCAGAGCAGCATTTCAGTTTCTTCCCTCGGCGTCTGCTGCCGTCTCCTCCTCATGCCTCTGTGACATCCCTGTGGCGTCTGTCTGGTGGCTCTGCCTGGTGTCTGTCTCTGCTCTGAGATGTTCCCGACTTTTCTTAGCCTGGTAGCCCTGCCCACACTCTCTGTCTGCCTTTTGGCCAATCAGTTTTTATTAAACCCATAGGCAGGACAAATGTATACAGCATTACCAGCACAATCCCACTACAGGAAACTACTCAAATGATCCTGTATGTTAGAGGCTAGAGAGATGACCCATCAGTTCAGAATGCTTGGTGTTCTTACAGAGTACCCCATATTTGGTTCCCTGCACCCTCATGTTTACTTACAACCACCTTTAACTCCAGTTCCAGGGTGTTGAAAGCCAGACAGATCCAAGGCTTTCTCAGAGACCCTGATGAAAGGGGGCATAAGTTCTGTGTCTTTGTCAAAGAGCAGACTTGGCAAGGTCCAGTCTGTGCCTGGAGCCCGGGACTTGAAGAATTTAAAGTTTCTGTTCCTAGGAACCCAGCTTTCTCCCTGTAAAGGGTGGGATCCTAAAGACAGCTTTGTCTGAGGTATCCTGTCTAGGCTACACTGTCTGATTTAGCTCTCTGTTGAACTTAGTTCCTTCTCCTGTAAACAGTGTATAAGATGCTATATTTAATAGCCTTGCTTGGCAGAAATCAACAGCCTGTGTAAGACCTCCAGGCCCCAGAGCTTGCTTTTGTCTTCTTCATTTCTCATCCCTGGTCCTCCTACCTGACAGTTCGCCTCAGGACCCTGCAGGTTGTATTTTCAATGTGTCTGAAGGCAAGTTTATCACCCACTCTGGGACAGTGTGGTTTGGTTGCAGGAGTAGCTTGCTGTTGGCTTCTGCTGCTCAGCTCCTGGTTAGATATACTTGTTGTCCAAGTTCACCTTCATTACCTATCTCAGGAGTGGAATCCAAGAAGCCCAACCTTGCTGTAAATGTTGCTATGTTAGAAATATCAGAGGCCTACTTTTACTTTAAAACTCTTAGAAACTTTTTTCTCTAGTCAAATGGTCTAGAATGTTTTAGAAGACTATTCATCCCAAGTCCCCAGCATATCGCTTTCTTTATAGTCTGGTGACTGATGCAGAATGACTGGAGCATCTTCTTGCAGAATGGTCACCAGCTCATTTCTGGAAGTCTCCTTGGAGCTAGCTTTGTTACAGAACATTCCAGAACTTAAAACTATGATCCACTGACTTAAACACTCCTCATATGGTTTAAAAAAGCTGTGATTGTGTAACAATGTGGTTGCTATGTGACAATGTGGTTGTGTGACAGTGGAGTTGAATGTGGTTACTGTGTGACAATGTAGTTACTGTGTGACAATGTGGTTGCCATGTGACAATTGGTTGCTATGTGACAATGTGGTTGCTATGTGACAATGTGGTTCAATGTAATTGCTGTGTGACAGTGTGGTACTGTGACAGTGTGGTTGCCGTATGACAATGTGGTGGCCGTGTGGCAATATGATTGCCTTGTGTCAATAAGGTTGCTGTGTGACAATGTGGGTGTGTGACAATGTGGTTGCTGTGTGACAATGTGGGTATGTGACAATGTGGTTGCTGTGTGGCAGTGTGGTTTCTGTGTAACAATGTGGTTGAATGTGGTTGCTATGTGACATTGAGGTTGCCATGTCACAATATGGTTACTGTAATAACAATGTGAGGTTTGCAGGGTTATTTGGAAATGCTCTTTTCTTATAGCATTTCAAAAGCTTTATCTCCATTTCTAATATTAAAACAGGAAAAGGCTCTGGCAGAAGGTTTTATGTCATTTTTTTTCCTGCCAAAGAGAATTCTAAGATTGGCATTTTCTTGTAAATGCCTTTGCTGGTCATAATTGCTGCCCAGGCACTGTGATATAATATGATGTTTTCTTTAATCTAAGCTGTGTATGTTTCAATATCTAAGCATTCCAGCCATTGTAACAGGAGACACAAAATGAAATTACTTTGAACAGTTTCCTGAGATGTTGGGACAGATGCTGTCCTCCAGGTTGAGAGAAATCTCTTCAAAGAGCAGGGGAGTCTGTCCCTGGAACCTTATCTATTCTATTGCAACATGATGGAATATAACACTCTCACACTGCATTCTCAGCCTCTGATTGGCTTGGGTTTTAGTGTTGAGTGATAATACAAGTACACATTTTCACTGACTTACCCTCAACAGAAACAAGGATTTCTCATCAATCATGTCATCAAAGGCCCCAAATGCAATGTAAAACTAGAAAAGGTAGCTGAAATAAAATTGCATATTCCCATGGTGCTTGTGGGCAGATGGCCACAGCTTTATAGACCATTAAGAGATCCCTCTGTGTCCCTGAAGTCTGCCTGCCGCCATGGCATGGACACTTAATGTATCCTTCATCTACACTAAAGCTTTTCAGGGCCCCCTTTTTGGATAAAGTCAGGTTTTTTAGAGCTTGATCCTTGGCTCTGAAAGGGTATTCACTATCCGAGAATGCCATGTGACTAAGCAGTGGGATGATTTCCACTATGGAGTCAAATAATGTGGGGTGAAATAGAATGACCTGTAATTGTAATGACAGGCTTAGGCTGGAAAAGTGGGGGCTTGAGGCTAGCCTGAGCTACACAGGGCCACCCTGTCACAAAACAATACAAAAACCAGCAACAACAAAAGCCTCTGAGTCTCAGAGCAAAAGTCGGGGAAAGGGATTTGAGGTGGTGGTGATGAGGCTGGGACTGAGGGTAATTATAATGCATTTTATACCTATGTAAAAACATCAAAGAAAAATCTGAATAATTTTTAAAATGTCATTCAATGAGATCCCCAAAGCCCAACTTTCTGGCTAATATTTATCTAAATTTTGTGACACTGATGGGAACAGGTTTTTAAATTTTTCATACAATATTCTGAACTTAGCATTTCAGTAGTGAAAGAAACTTAGCACTTAGCATGTTTTTGCCCCTATGATTCTAAGCAATGGCCAGTATGTTACTATTGTCAGCCTGGATCTGGAACCTTGGTCCTGAAGATTCAGCAATGCCCTGGACTCCTCTGGTGGCCAGAGCCTGCAGGGTTTCCTCCAAGGTTCCTGTAGCCTTTATCAATTTTCCTTTCTTTTATTTTTCCTTTCCTCTTTCTTTTCTTTCTTTCTCTATTTCTCTCAAATTCATATTCTCTCTTTGGCTTAGTTAGTGTTTCTACTGCTCCAAGGAAACACCGTGACCAAAAGCAGGTTGGGTAGAAAAGGGTTTATTCATCTTAGACTTCCACATCACTGTTCATCCTCAAAGGGAGTCAGGAAAGGGACCTGGAGGCAGGAGCTGATGCAGAGGCCATGGAGGGGTGCTGCTTACTGACTTGCTCATTATGGCTTGCTCAGCTAGTCTTTCTTGTAGAACCTAGGACCACCAGCCCAGGGGTGGTATCACCCACAATGGGCTGAGCCCTTCCTCATCAATCACTAATTAAGAAAATGCCTTACAGCCTGATCTATTGAGACATTTTCTCAATTAAAGTTTCCTCCTTTCAAGTAACTTTAGCTTCTATCAAGTTGACAATAAGACTAGTCAATTCTCTCTGTCTCTCTGTCTGTCTATCTGTCTCTGTCTCTTTCCCCGCTCCCCTTCTCCCTCCATCCATTCATCTTTGACCATTCTTGTTCACTTGCTTCTTTGGGGCTACATTAGGGGGCATCCAGCCTATAACAGATGAAGAGTCACTTTGAGATGATTGTGGTTGCTGGTGATAAAATGTCTAGTTCAAAGTGTTTCAGAAGGCCTGGCAGGGCCTGTGCCCTCAGGAGTGTGAAGGTTAACACTGTCCACTTGACAGCAACTGGAATTACTCGCTACTGTGTGTGTGACCTATTTTGCTTTTCTGTTGTGATAAAACACTGACCAAAACCAACTTGGGGCAGAAAGACTTTCCTTCATTTTACAGGTTACACTGAACCATTGAGAGAAGGCAGGCAGGAGCTATAGGCAGGAACTGAGGCAGAGAGCACAGAGCAATGCTGTTCCCTGGCTTGCTTCTCCTGGCTTGCTCAGCTGCCTTTGTTATTCATCCAAGCCCACCTGCCTAGAGATAGCACTGCCCACAGCCGACTGAACACTTGTATAATGTTTATCAATTATCTTCACAGACATGGCCACAGGCCAATCTGATCTTGGCAAGTTTTCAGTTGAAGGTCTCTTTTCCCAGATAACTCTAGGCTTGTGTCAAGTTAACAGCTGAAGCATATGATGAAAGTCTGTCTCCCAGGGATTTTCTAGTTAAGGGGAATTGAAGTAGGAAGCCCCGCCCCAAACTGTGGGTGGCTCCTCACTGAATAAAAGAAGGACTAAGCACCAACACTAGCTTCCCTCAGCCTGCAGCTGCCTCAGGCTCCCATCGCTGTGACAGCCCTGCCATGATGGACTGCATCCTTGGATTGTGGTCCAAATGGAACCCTTCCTCCCTGTACCACTCTACGGGACACAAGCTGGGATCACCTGGGAGAAGCAACCTCACCTGAGAAAATGCCTTCCTCAGACTGACCTGGAGGCAAGTTGTGAAGCATTTCTTGATTAAAGATTAATGTGGGAGGGCCCAGTCTACTGTGTGTGCTGACACCCAGGGCAGGTGGTCCTGGACTGCAGAAGAAAGCAGGCTGAGCAAGCAAGCTGTGGGGAAGAAGCCAGTCAGTGGTGCTCGTCCATGGTTTCTACTTCAGGTCCTGCCTCCAGGTTCCTGGCCTGACTTCCCTTTATGACAGAGTGTGAGCTGTAAGTACAATAAACCGGCTCTTCTCCAAGTTGCTTTTGGTCAGTGTTTTAACACAGCGACAGGAAGTGAACTAAAGTATTACCTTAAATTGCTCTTGTGAGGACTTGAGGTCACAGCACTAAGAGAGATAGCTGAGGAGTCAGAAGAATTGGCCTAGGTGTTCCCACAGATGCTTGGGGATCTGTCTGAGAGAGTCCTGCAGTAGAAGGTAGTTTCCTGGGCAGCTCAAATGACAGCCCTTCTACTGAAGGCAGTCCATTAGCTAGCTGCCAGTTAGGGAGTCACATTCCCTTCCCTGATACCTTTACTTATTTGCAGAGAAATGCACATTGAGAAGAGCACTTACAATATAAACCTAAAGAAGGTAATGGCATGAACAGCTGATTTAAACAATGCTTTAAGAATACTTTACACCTGCCCACTGTTCCTGGGGAGATGGGTCTGTGCTACATCATCAGCCTCTCAGGTACCTGATGAACAACACTATGCAGAGTTTAGTCACAGTTACAGCTTTAGCTGGCTGTAGAAAGCCCTGTAGTGACTGAACTGAGTAGGCTATGAACAGCTAACTTTAAGCTGAGACCAACTTACTGCTTATCTAAAGATGCTGTGGCCAAATAAGTGTTTTCTGTGCCTTGTTTCTGTCGTTCTAAAGTGCTATGAGATACCCAAGTTACAAGTCAAGATTTGTTTTATTTTATCAGCAACCTTTCTAAATTTAAATGGTATAAGGGATCTTTCTTTTCTGTCTAGCAGACAAGAGCCAAAGAAGAGCTTTCATGATCCAGAAACATCTATCTGGTAACCACGTAAGGTCATCACGGAGTCCACCACTACTGCATCTGAGTGGTAAGTTCTCTCCTGGATTTGAAGCTTTGTGTATTTTTGACTTTAGGTATCTGGGTTTGTTTCAACAAAATTCTCCCCTCAAATCATGTCTGGTGAAGGTGTAACAGAAATAGACCCTTTATGGGAAGTCTCTGGGTATTTATCTCATTGGGTACTGGACTGAGATAGAAGACTGGTCTCTGATTCCACACTTGGCCAGAACTTCCACCTCTGCCAACAAAAGATTAGGTTCAATAGATACAGCTAAGTCTGCAGTGGTTGGTAAACTCTGGGCTCACCTGGAGCCGGGTTATAGGAAACTCTGCCTCCAGATTTCCATCAAGGCTTAGTATATGCATCTTCAAGGGTCATGAGCTTGTGTCGGTGCCAAAGGTCAGTTTGTGGACACTGCATGCTAAGATGGGCTAGACACTTCATTTCTAAGAACTGCCAGGATCTATACTCTTTTGGAGAAATGGGTAAAATGTAAATAAATGCTTTGCAATTAGGTAGCCTTAATATGGGTGATTATTTGGTTTGTATACAATTATTTCATTTGTAGAGTATGTTAGAAAAGGATCAAAGACTTCACATAACCAAGGAGATGTAGCTCAGAAAGCCTTTGAAAGACAAAGTGGTTGGGGGAAGATTTGTCTCTGGAGATTGAGGCTCTCACTAGGGGATGCTTCATTTCACTTTGTGCCCTGGTTATGATTGGGACCTCAAAACAGCCAGCAAGGAATCTGATTACTGTCGGGAAGACACTCTGTTCTTGTCATTTGTTTATGAACTCTACTCAAAACCCAGTAATTAAGTTGAAAGATTACAGAAGAGATTGGAAGGCAGCCTCTCTTCACTGGAGAGTGTTGTAGGGACTATTCACTGGCAATTGATTATATAAAGGGTTAATACTTATTAAGGAGTCTATATGAAACACTCACTGATAGAAAATTGAACCTTAGGGCAATTCATGGAAGGTTGAAGTGTCCCACAAGGCAGTGGTAATCCTCCTCAGAGAAGGTGGGGAACAAACAGGAAAAGCAGGCAGTGTGAAACCAGTCTTCAAAGGAGGGCTGGCCACACCCCATGCAGGGTCCTCGAGACCTCAAAGCCATGCCTATTCTAAGTCTTCCTCAAAAGTGCCAGAACCCGCCACAGAAGAGCCTACATGTAGGTTTTGGTGGCTCTCCCTCTCTTCAGAGCCCATGTATCAAGCTCCCTCACTTTTGCCCACTTTGTCCTAACCACAATTTCTGCTCATTATTATTGTTATTTTAATTCTAGATTGATGATAATATTTAGACCTGAAATCTGTTTAGAGCTAGTCAGTCAAGAAAAGGGGTCAGGGGCCTTTGAATAACGTCCCTGTTATTGGGACGAGTGAAGAGGGAGGTAAATATCCTCAGAGGGAGGCGGATAATGGACATCTTGGACAAAGTCTGTTGGGATGTGAAGGATGTGAAGCCTCCTTTCTTACGATAAAAGTTAATGTTGGGGATTTCTTAAAAAAACAGTCTCCAAACCAGCTGTGGGATAAAAGTAACATGGCTTTGTTTTGTGCTGTTTCTTCTCTTTCTTTTTTTGTTTATCTGGTTGTTTTAAACTTAAAGTAACCTTTGTATTTTAGAGTAGGATGTCTTCAACTTCTTCAATGGCTAAGTTTGTGAATAAGCAAGTCAGTCTTAATTGGTAAAAATGAGTAAATTGGGAGGAAATAAATGGAAAGAAAACTGGGATCTGTGATGTGGAGTCACCTTCTGATGGATCAAGTGGCAGTTATTTATGAGACGCCCAAGTAATGTAGTTAAAGCATTGAAATGTGTTCTTTGACAAGTCTGATTTTATTACAAAGACAGGAGACATGACTGAGACTAGCGGGAATTTCTCTATTTTGTTGAGTGATTGGGGTAGTCCAATTTAAGTTGTCCAAACCAGAAATAGCTGTTCACTGCTTTTCTCAAGCATATGGAAGGTCTAGGTCCACAGGAATGAATATGTTTATTTCACAGAATTTCACCTTCTAGATGGAGCTCACCCTAAATACATCTATGTCCTAACACACTCTAGGGTCATGCTTGTCTATGATGACAAAACGGTTGTTGTTTCCTGTCCCCAGAGTGTCATAGGAGAGACAGGTGCACACGTGGTAAAAGTAAGAATGTACAGAGAAACAATGATGATGTTAGAGGCTACACAGGCATAGGATTGCCTGTCACTGAACCTGTGCTTCATCTTTGTAACTAGATAAACCAGTGATGAGTGGAATGTCTCAGGACAGTGGCCTGTTTCCTTTCATCTTATTCCATACATAGTCCTGGCCTCTTTAGTCAAAGTTCGATAATAAATAAATTTTGCCAGTGGACATCTTTATGCATTATGGGATATGTCCGTAGACACGAAATAGGTTGTGTTGAGAGAAAATATTCCCAAGTTTATAAAATTGTGCTCATTTATAAAATCTTAATATGAAATGTTTTAAAATTACTTGTTTCCTAGACTGTCACTAGAAATGAAGGTTATTGGTCTCAGCAGTTAAGAGCACATGCTAGTCATCTAGAGAACCTAAATTCAGTTCCTGGTACCCATGTTAGGTGCTGCACCAACCACTTGTCACTCCAGCCCCAGGAAAATCCATACCTCTGGACTCACATTCTCCTATATTCACATATACAGACACACATAATTTTTAAATAATTAAAAAATAAATCCTTAAAAGAAATTAATGTCACTAAGAGTTAAAAAATACCATTACATGGTTAACTGTGATTCAAAATGACTTGTCATGTAAGGAAGCTAAGATATAATTTTTATGCTGAACCAATGTGCTCTGAGAGATGTATTTGTAAGGAAAAAGATCTTTACTGGCCATAGTAAAATGACTAGCTGTTCCACACTGGGCAGTCATTTCAGGGACACAAGGGGCAATATGGGGACACATTGTGGAGAATTTTAAAGAAGTAAATCCAATAAGGGGATTTTTACGATCCAGCTGGTTCAGCTTAGGAAGGAAGGGTAAGGCTTCCCAAGCATTGAGCATTAACATCAAAAGTGCGGTTATGGAAAATGAGAGCCCAATCCTTCCCTCAAGCCAGACTGTGTTAGAGAAGTGATTTATTTTGCAGAAAGCAGCATTATTAGGTCTCTTGTTAGCAAAATTTAGTCTACTGCATGGATGAGTTGGGATGTTTCTTGCAGCTGACTGACTTCCTTTGTTTACTTAATCGGTGGGTATATCATTTGGGTTAAATAAATGAGTCTGTCATAGTGGGCTGTGATCTTATTTGAGATTTTGGACTTTGATTTTTGAGAGATTTCCCAGAATCAAATTCTGAGCTATTCTTTTGACCTAGAATTAACTGAGGGAGATATAAAATTAGATATGCTTGATATGGAAAGTCATTGCTGATGTTGGGTCTTCTCCCAGGCTGTATTTGTATAAGAGTTATGCAATGGTCTTATAAACTGTTCCCTTTTGTGCTGTCAATCAAAATTTTAGCTAGTAAGATGTCTGCAACAGAGACAGTGGACCTCAGTTGTTTTAAGACTGTAATGAATTCTCATCAGATGTTTGATCATGGCTTTCACAAGTCTTATACTACAGGTAGCTAATTGTTCATTCTAGTCTAAAGTATTTTATCTTCAAGGAAACTCAAGGAAAGGATTCTGACAAGCACAGGTTTTTGATCACTTTGAGATTCTATTACTGCACTGAGTAAGAATTTCTAGAAGTCTAAGGGAGAGATTGATAGGTCATAAGCTTACTGTGCCAACATCAGGCAAAGCGGGGAATTGATGGGCTGCCAAAAAAAAAAAAAAAAAAAAAAAAAAAAAAAATGCTGATAGATTTCCCTACTGGGTTTGCAAAGCATATGCTTTGAGTACTTTCTTAAGGTGGAAGACAGCTACCTTTATTTTTAGCTTCTCCTCCTTTGGCCTTCTTCCTTGATAGACTAGGCTAGTAACTGAACTTCCAGACATGCATTCACACCCCCTGCCTGAGTTTAGCCAGCTTGTGGGGGGATTAAATTCCCTACTAGCCTACTATGGAGAAGTCAGTCTATGCAGGTGTTAATACTTTGTGTTGCTTGTGAAAAAACACACTGAGTAATACAGAGACTTCCTTAAAAGAACATTAAAAAACAAACAAACAGGGTATTTAGTTGAGATAGATGTATTTTTCATCTTGTTTGTTCTGTAACCATATGATGTTTAGTTGGTGTAGGGGGGTGTGGTGGGGCTGGACCAGAAGCCTGGATCAGGAGCCAAAGTCTTGGCATTGTCCTAGTAGTCATCACATTCTCCCTGGTGCACTGTGTTCTCTTGGTTTTAAATGTCTGTGTACAGCCATCTGCTGAATATGAAATGCCCCCTTTGGCTAGAATGATAGGAACTCATGCATGGTCACCATAACCTATGCATGATATGGAGTTGGGAATCAAGAATAGTGGTGATGGCATGGTACCCATGCCCAGAGTTTTGATCAAACCCTTGGGGGGGATGTACATATCACAGAGGAGAGTTGCTAGATGGAGTGTGTATAAGCAGCCATGCATTTGGACAGGGCATCTGCACTGGGCCAACAGACCAAGGGGAATTGAATGGTAGTAACTGAGCTTTGCCTGGTTGCAGAAGGGCACATTTCCAGTTACTTGATGAAGCTGTGAACAAAAACTAAAAGCAACTGCATAGTTGCCTATAACTGTAGCCAATGAACTATTTTCTATAGCTCCCTCTGTTATGTGGAAGTTCTCAGAAACTTCAAGTCTGTCCAACTTGCAAGTCATTTTTGTTCCACTCAAATAAAATGACCAAAGTTAGTATAAGGAATTATTTATACTCAGTTATTACAACTCCATCCCCAAGGAATATACAGACTACAGCCACAAGATTTTCAAAGTCACAGGCATATGAACAAACAAGGTGAAAATGAAGATCTGAGTTTCAGACATGAACAGGGGATGGTATGGGGCATATTGTAGAACATAAATGAATATAATGTGGATGTAGATATTCTTCACCATCTGAACAGTAGAACATGTCTTGGGTCCAATTATACTTAAAAAAATCATAACCTCAGCTATCATGGGAGACTCTCATAAACTGTACAATGACTGTTACAAATGAAAGTCTCCATATAATTTGATGTGAGGACTTCTTTCCTGGCCTGTGATTTCATGGGACTTCCCATCCTCTTATGCTTTGGTGCTAAGTGAGTAGGAGGAGGAGCACAGGGGTCATCATCAAGCAGAAAGCTTCCGCCCAGGTCCATCAGTCCCACTGAAGAGGGAGTAGAAGGCACTGCCACAGAAGCATCTGAGCCCTAGAATTTGTTAGCGTTGAACAAGTCCATTTAGTTTGTGAGCATCTGTTGTGTGCCCTTCCTGGGGATGGACAGATAAGAAGGCAGAATTTATGGCTTCAGGGAGACACAGTATAGACTCTGCATATAGCTAAATTGACAGAGTGCTGGCCTACCATGTCTCAAACCCAGCACCACACAAAACCAGGTACATACCTGTAAACACAGCATTTTCGAAGTGGAGGGAAGAGGATCAGAAGCTCAAGGGCAGACTCAGCTTTATAATAAGTGATAACATAGTCTGGCATACTTGAGACCAGATCTCCAAAAACGAAGGAAAACATTTTATAGTATAATCAGTATTTGCCTGCTACTATAGCTGTTTGCTCTTGTAGGGAGGAAGCAGGCATTCAAGACTCAGAAACTTAGGTTACAAGAGCCCTCCGCACTGTTCTACAAGCAGAAACAATTGTGGTAAAGACTCTCAGGCAAGCTTAGAATCCTGAAAGGAAGGTTGGGCAGTAAGCGTGAGGGCAGTAGCTTTTCTGTCATTCGTGCTTGGTGACATAACTGCCTTCGAGTCACTCATGTTCCTGTAAGTAACGGAGCAACCTCCATGACTCACCGAGCTAGACTTGTACGGAGTTATTTCTTTGTTCTGTCATCAGGGGTCTATCTGAAGCAAACAGATCTTTCTTCAGTTCTCCTCAGGAAAATCAACACTTGTCAATAAAAATGGACAGTTTAGGAGTACCTACTGTAACTGAGAGAAAGGCCCAAGATACCAGAGATGCACAGACCTCCCCTTGCTGAGTCCCGAGGAGATGGGCATTTCTTGAGGCCATCCTGCACACATTGAACTCCTGGAGAGTTGTGCAGACCTAGGTCAGGTGGCCGGGATGGGTGTTTACCCTTCAGGAATTCAGAACTGAAAGAAAGCTTAAGGCTGAGTTAGTTGGCTACATGTGGGCTTCTGCTGGGCTAATGAAACAAAAGTGGGGTCTTGAAGAATCTAGATGAATAACTAACTTTAATTATCTGTGAAATATATCCATCCGCTGGCATTAAATGATAGTAGAAGTGCTTCTCAGTGGCATATGCCATGCCCAGTACACAGCACCTTGCCAACACTATCAAGTGACTGTCACTGTTGCATTTCCTCAGCAGATGACAAAAGGGGCCTTGAGTTCCCAGAGCACTTACTTGTCCAGGCTCACTTCAAGCTCTGGAGAAGGCTGTGATTTCATATGGACTGAATATGCCCCTTTTATTTTTTCCATCAAGCTTTTCTGGAAGCCAGGTGTCTTTTCCTCAGCATCTGAACATTCTCAGAACCCGCCGTACTAAAGGAAAGTGAGCAAAACAATGCTGCTTCCTCAACCCCTTCACGACACTGTCTGCCTCCGCCCATCTTCCCTTACACTACACCCTTTTTTTCCCTTCATTCCCTGACTCCATCTTCTTTCCTCTTTAGTCCTCAACTTGTTAAAAACTAATGAACATAGCAAGAGTTGTCTGTTGTCTTGATAAGATGACCAGTATCTGCCATGTTCAAACAGAGGCCATCTTTCAGTTTGCTATGATTTGACATCTCAGTGGCATTTCGTAGCCTTGGCTGTCTGCTCCATTCCTCTGTGTCTGTATAGATGGCTTCATCATCTCTGTCCATTCTCTTTCATCCTTAAGTTCTGGAACTAGCCCAGACTTAGTTATACATACTTTACTTGTTCTTGCTTGGGCTCCCTTTGCTTTATGCTTCCTACTTTACATCTGTTCTTTTATTCCCCTGGATTCAATTTTATCCTCAGTGATTCATATTGGCCTGGTTCCTAACATGCAGATCTGACTGTCAACATACCAGCTTTGCTTGGATATTCCTATAGATTTTTAACCTTGGTATATATGTACAATGTTCTACGCTGTCCCTTCTAATGTCCTTGCAGTCATGAGCATCCCTGCTCACCCAGGTCTTTAAGTCAGAAATCTAGAAACCAACTTCATCTTTGTCCTTCAGGCATATTTGCTCTTCATACATGGAAGCAAAACTTCTAGACACATAAAGTAAAATTAAACCAGATGTGTTAATTCCAAACCTGTATGTCTCTTTCCACTGCTACCATGGTAGTATAAGAAACCATCAATTTTCATTTGTCTATACTATGTAGTTAGCCAATGGTTTTCAATATCTAAATTAGCCATTTGTCCTACCAAGTCTTAAATTAAAGACTGTAATCTTTCATGTGACTCACACGTGAAAGCTAATCCATTAATCTTAAGATAATCCATGTAGTAACTGATTATTCCTTTAAGAAATGTATTAAGTGCAAGTACATGTCAAAGCCTCCTGAATACATAGATGAGCCACCAAGACTCCTGCCCTTGTGTAACCATGGGGTTAATTTTTAAGAATATAATACCTATGAAGAAATGTTAAGAGTTCAGAACTAATTTTTAGAAGGAGCAGAGGGAGACTCTCCAGATTTCTAGGGAGACAGACTTGTAAGTGTGCTGGGACTTTTATTTATTTTGGTTAATTTGTGTAGAGGGCAGAGCTCAGTATGCTAGAACTTGGTCTTTAACTGACTATCCTGCTGCCTTGGCTTTCTGGCTCTATGACTCCAGGTATGTGCCACTCTACCTGGCTTTGGCTGACATTTTTAAGTATTGTCCCTATGCTAAGGTTACCACAATTACTATTTATCCTTGTACTTATCCCCACGCCCCCCTTCAGGAGTCTTTTTTTTTTTTTTTATCATTTTCATTACTGCCAAAGCTCTCTTCTCATTTTCCCTAAGCCTAAAATCCAGGCTAAACTCTCTGGGAAAACATCCCTGGTCTTCTAGATGGAATCAGTCTTATATAGTCTTCTGACCAGGCCCTTATTTTACATTGTCAGCTGCTTTGAATTCTATCTGAGGGATTTTATACCTTTCATAGAGTACTTAGCATTTGTCATAGTAATACAAAAAATTATTAAAGGTAAATTTTAGGTAGTCCTTCTTAACATTCACCTCAACTTTGAATCTAGTCATTTGCTACATAAAAACAAGTAATATTTTGTACTTGATTAATGTGATAGTTGTTTATAATAGACTAAATTCTTATAACTTTCTTAATATGTTCTTAAATGCTTGAAATTATTTTTTCTCCTCCTTCTTCTTCTTTTAATATGGGTCTGCCTTCCAAGTGCTAAGATTATAGGAATGTGCCAAAAGATATTTTAACTGATAATGTTTAAAAAGTTTTAACTGATAATCACAAATATGTAGTGAAGTCTAATTTTTCCTAATTCATTGCAGACATAACTACAACATGAACGTAATTCTTTTGGTCCTTAAATACTACTTTGAAAAATAATTAATCTCAACTTTTACATGTAATTGTTAGATTATCAAGCACTGTTTATAGAAATGCTATCAATCAGATTTTCTATGTATTTTAGATTAAATAAAAACCTATTACCAATTAAATGTCTAATCTGGAAAGTCAGTGGGCTATATAAGCTTAATCTATATTTTCAGCCAACATTTCTCTACCTACATGCCTCAGATGTGAAGTTCTCACTCAGTCTTTGGAGTAAGTAGAAGAGGTTGGGATTGGCCAGAGTTTGGGGGCTGATAGTGTTGCCAGGAACACCCTCTCATAGCTACACTGTTTCCTCTAGTTAGGGATCCTGTGTTTCTTTAAAATGCATTGATTGAATACTGTGGCAAAGGCCAGGACCAGAGTCATAAAGGAAATGACACACTCAAACTATTGTGACTGCAGAACCTTAGAAAGCCCTAACCAAAAGCATTAATGCCTTGGGTATGCTGTGGGTACTTAAAAAACTCTGGGCTTCTCTCCAAATTTCCCAGGATATAAAGATGCCTTCTGAATTGAGGAGGATAGATTTTTCCCTCTCTGGCCATCTGAGATCACTGGCCTAAGTCCTGAGATACTGGTGGATTTGGCTATACCTTCGGAATAATTCTACTTGAGCCCTGGATTTAAAATCAGAGCCCTATGTTAGAGTCAGGCTCTGCTTCCATCTCAGCTCTTGAATTTTAACATTTCACAGTGTCACTGACTTGTTTGAATGGGGCCTGCTTACCTACAAGGCAGAAATCAACCTCTCTTCTGGTGCTTTCCAGTTCTTCCACTCGGAGGGAATAGTTTCTTCTCACTGCCATCATTGCCCTTCAGCGTTTTAAACATGCAGCCTCGGGTCAGTCTGGCCTTTATAGGAAAGTCCTGGATTACTCATCTGACTTGAACATGCTGTAACTGATTTCCATTAGGCAGCATCTACTTGTTGCCAGCCACTGTATCTGTACTGAGTGTCAGAAAATACCTAATTAATATATGTTCCAGTGAGTAAATGAATGAAGAACAGTCCAGGCAATGTATGCTATGCACTAAGATATGAGAACTATACATAGTGAACTATTTTGTAGGATATTACACTATTTTATAATGGGAAAATAAATCCTTCTGTAGTGGCTGGAGAGGTGGCTCAGTGGATAAGAACAGTTGTTGCTTTTGTAGAAGGCCCGAGTTTATTTTCTAGCAACCACATGGCAGCTCACAACCATCTGTAACTCCAGTTCCAGGGACCCAGACCCTCTTCTGACCTCTGTAGGCCCCAGGTATATGATTAGTACAATTCATACATGAAAGGAAAACTTCCATACACATAAAATAAAATTAAAACCTTTAGAAATCCTTACGTAAATAATATGCAAGCATTGCAACAAGGGTTTCTATTCCTTCACAAAAGTTTGGCGGTAGCAAGTATTGTAATTACCTCTTTTGAATGAGAAAGACACCAGGACAATGTCTACAAGGTCTGCGCACATCAATTATAAAATAGATTGTAGTGAGCCTGCCTGCGTAGCAGCTGTAGTTATCTCAAGCCATCAATTGCTGTACTGACATTGCAAGTCCTAGCAAAGCCCAAGGAGACAGTACTGAGGATGCTGACCTGCTGTCTGAGGAAACTGGCTCTACAGTAGAAGCAGCATCCAGCCTGAAGGAAGAAGGCATGTGTCTGTGAGTCACATCTCAAGATCTTCTTTCCAGCCTTCTCCTTCCTGTCCCCCCAACTGTCCTTCTGGTCTCTGTTCCAGGATCACAGCCTCCAAGTTCATCCCAACCTCTGTCCATTCTGGCTGTTCACACTGGTATACATGCCTATCCCTGAGCTCCCATGATGCTGTACTTCCCACAGAATTTCACACTTAGCATAGTGGCAAGAGAGATGGCCAACTTGAAGAGGAGAGATGGCCTCTATCCCCAGTGCCTTGTGTGGAGTCAGGTCCACGGACACTGTACAGCAAACTGTTTTACTGTTATGCAGGGAGACACTTTGATCACACTGGCCTTCACATGAAGACATGGTGTTCATAGGTTTGTGGTACAAGTCCAAAGGGGAATTTATGGTCTGCTATGTTTAATTTTTTTAATTGGAATATAGTTTATTGGTCTCTTTGAACATTTAGTAAGCACGGGTCCATTCCTAAGGGAGAAGCTGGGTTAGGCAAACGCATCTGAAAGCAAATTACTTGGGGACTCAGCAGCTGCCCATCAGGCTCCAGCCACTCTATCTGCATCTCTTTCTGACTCTGAGCTTTGTTTTTGAAATATTCATACATGAGAGGAAAAAGGACTCCAGATCGAAGCTGAAGCAATTCTGTGCTAAGAGAAATGAGCCAGCATATGATGAAACACAGCTTTCACAGAGGCTGCAGCCATTGGAGATGACTTGTCCTTGGATTTTAATTCAATTTGCTGGCTGTGTAGCTATTTAGTCCATGAGTGTTATGATCTAAATTTATTATACATTGAATCTGTGAAGATTTTAACCTGCAATGAGAGAATGGCTTGTCTTACAGGTTTCATCCCAGGAATCTATTCTCACTTCAGATGAAATAGCAGCCAGGGCTTTATCTCCCTCCCTTTCCAGAAGCCTAGGGGTTTAGCAGGAATAGAAATTAAAGCAGATGTGGGAAAAATGTAGAAAGGGCTTCTTAGTGCAGTCTGGGCAGGATCATGCCCCAGGGAGGTGGTCATGTACTACTCAGCACCAAGCCCTTCTCCTTCCCACTTTATTCTGTATCCAGCATGCTTGCTGAACAGCTGACAAGAAATGAATGTATTAGGTGTCACTTAAAATGTTCACACTATTCTTATTTCAAAAGAGTTCTCTGATTGAAATTGTTTTCATTTTTAGTTACAGCCTAAATAAGTGCTGCTGTCTCTATGGATCCCCATATGCCTGACCCATGCAGTAAGCCCCACTGTGCATGTTGCTCCTTGGACCTGTACTCACCCCTACACAGTCATCTTCTAAAGAAAACACAAGTCATGTGACTTGTCTAAAGCCCCAAAGAGATAAGTGGTCTCAAGGCTTGAACCTTCCATATTTAATATAAAACTTGATGCTTTTTAGTACCACCGTGGGCAAGCTTCCACAAAAGGAGCTAGGAGGCACTTGGTAAGCACTGGCACTGGGTAGATGGTGTCACCCGCCTGTCCCACGCTCCAATCTGTTGTGATTTCTGTGACTTCAACGTGATAGCACAGTGTGGTCAGTATAGGGCAGCTGTAGCCAGATATGCAAAGTGTGTATCTCAAATGCCCCCTGGTGACCTAGCGGCAAGAGTCACTCCAGGTCAAAGGGGGAGAACATGGTCTCTTCTGCCTTCCATGTTGAGGGTTTTGAGCAGGTTAGTGGAAGGAAGGCTTACATCGTGGTGCATACATGCTGCCCGTCCTGCTTAATGACATGGAGTACTCAGTGGCATTTCATAAAAGGGTAAATTCAGTCAAGATAAATTCACTGTATAAATAATTTAATATTTCATCCAGGAAACATTTTGTTGTTGTTGTTCAACAAATACTTGAATATTTTTTTCTGGGGAATGTCTCTATCTGATGTGTGTGTGTTCTTACATCTTTTCCTTTACAGGCTTCTATTATGATCCTCACATAATATACATGAAGACTAACAGGATGACTATGAGTGGGTGGGACACACCCAAATTAGCCTCCCCAGAGCTGGGAACAAATGTTTTCTCTTAGTGCTGACATCCTGGGTAGAGCCCACTATGGCCTCTCAATGCTTAGGAGGCTGGGTCCACATTAGCTGAGGAGATGCTGCCAAATGATTGACAAGGTTCATTTCTGTTCCCTGAATGAAGATTTGGGAGATAAAATAAAGGATATCAGGGCAGCATGTGGTTACTGAACATTGGACCAAGATCTTTTTCATATGTTTTGTAAAAAGAACCTCAGGATGTGTAAGGAAGTGGGATGTTCTTCACAGCCTATTGGGTCTTTGTGCTGGTTGCCTTTGTGTGAACTTGGTGGGCTAAGGCATACCCAGAAAGCTGACAGAGCAGTAAGTCTAAGTGAGTCTGCCCTTCGGGGTACGTCTGCAACAGTCTGTCATCAGTTACTAGAGTATGGTCTCCGCTGGGGACACGACCATCATCTACCTGGTTGAACTGGGCCATCTGACTGTTCTTTCCAGATGTCACTGGTTTCTTCTACCTTCAAACTACAGCTGAATTATGCCCCCAATTTCCCTCATTCTAGCAGACTGTGGGGTTCCTTCTCCTTTCTAATCTTGTATGCCAATTGTCATGTATGTCTATGTAGCCAGCTGAAGCTTCTGTTTCCCTGTAGAGCCCTGATAAAATCTTCTCAAACAGAGCTTTAGAGCGGCCACCTGGGGCTCCAGGCCTGTGACTGAGAACATTTAACATCTGCTCTATGCCAGCATCCATTATGGCCCAGACTCCTTTAAAGGCTTACAAGAGGATATATATGTCTCAGGTGTTTCTCTTTATATATATATACTTATAGATTTACTGAGGACTTATTATATACTAGTCTTGTGATAAATATTTTTATAGATAAAACAAATCCTAATTTCTTATGCATGCCCATTATATAGTGGAAGAAAAATGATTTAAAAAACTTGTCCAAATAAATCTATCTGTGGACCATATCCAGGTCTGACTTAATCACCTCTAGTTTTTCCTTAAACAATAAACTCACATTAAACAAGTAATTACAGGTTTCCTACTGTGTGCTGCCATGTTAGAGGCTGGCCACTAAGAAGAAGGGGAAAAGATTGTGTCATTGCCTGTGGGGCTTTCTCTGGGTGACATACAGGAACCATGCCAATCCAAAATGAGAATGGCTTGTCCAGAGTTGGGGATTCAGTGTGACACCATGATGATGAATGCGTTCCATGTGTGCCTATTAGATCTGTGCCCAGAAAGCAGCCAAGGACAATCTAGACCATAAGGGGGAGTCTCTTAGATGCTCTAAGTTTTATTTTCCTTGTTCAAAAAATCAAATATTTTATGGCAGCCATGTATCTAATCAGATGACATAAATATTATTAGAAGAGACTTTAATTTTAGAAAAGCCTGACTGACTGCATATGGTTTCAGTACTCTCCCCTTATGCTCTTTCTTTTCTGTTCTTTCTGTGAGGATAGAATATTTCTTTTTTGCCTCTCAGCCATATAAAGTGCACAATATTCTGCATTGGGAAGAGGAGTGGAGCCTTTAGCCCCAGGCTTTCCTGAGTCTCTACCTCTCAGTGCTGGCTGAGGGCTCTCCAGGACAGTCAGAGCCACAGTGCCCTCTCCCCAGCCCCGCTGCCCCCGCCCCTCCCTCCCTCCCCCCTCCCCAGCCCCCCACTCCCGCCTGTCCCCTCCTCGCCCCCCCCATCTGGCCCTGCCCCCATTACACTGAAGCAGAGGCATAGGCAGAACTGAGAAGCCTGAAGCAGTGTTCTCAGACCCGCATTCCTCGGAGCCTGGGCTACCCAGCTTTCTGATGAGCAGCCAGGGCAGAGGTGGTTCAGGACGGCCCAGAGAGTGCTCAGCCCCCATCCTCCCCTCTGTTTTAATGGGTCTTAGATAGCAGAGTGGGCGGCCAGAGCCAGGCAGTAGATGGCTTCCTAAGCTCTCAGCACAGGCTGCTGGCCCCTCCCTGCTGACCTATTTAGTCATGCTGGGCTTACAAAAGCAGAGTGCTGTACAGGTGGAAGGCCAAGGACACTGGGTCCCACTAGAGTTCACACCATTCTGGAAGAGCGTACACCATCAGTCAGGCTCTGCTTTGGACCTTTGTCTCATCAGCCTGCTCAGCCTCAGGGGCCTTGCTATGTTAATTCTCCCCTTACTGGGGGCTGACTTCTCTTCTTTGAAGATGAAGCTATATCCACCCCACCCCACCCCCAACCTTCAGGCCCGGACCTTCACAATGGTAGGAAATGGTTCACACTATTAATGCAGCCCTTAGCACAGTTTATTGCTTGGTAAAGCTGTCTGGTCCCTAACCAAGCTAGGAAATCCTCAGAGGCAATTCCGTGTCCTGGTTTGTCCCTTACTGAGCTTTCTATGCCTCCTGGGATGTCTGCCAAGTAGATGGTTTCTGGGTACTTCCTTGTCTTGAGGCCAAAAGAGCTCAATCTACATTTCACAAGGTCACTGAGTGTTTGGAGACACTTGAAAAGCATCCTTTTCCTTAACTCTCAACTTGCTGAGCTGTGTCATATGAATAATGATTGTTAATGTACAGGTTTCTGTGAATTCCATAGGGCCAGCATGCTCAGAGTCCACTAAGAACTGGCACAGACAAGAGATTTCTTTTGCTTTTTCCTCCGTGAATTTTGTGAGCTTCTGTGCAGGTTCTGGGAACTGAACCTGGGTCTTCAGCAAGAACAGTAAGTGTTCTTAACCACTGAGTCATCTCTCCATCCCCTTGTTCACAGATATTTAACTTTATACAAAACTGCCTCCCCAAGTGGAAGCATTTACATTAACACCCCCAGTGCAGGGGAGTTTGGGTCTCCTACATTGTGACTTGTGTTTGGCATTGGAATTGCCGGTTTTCTTTGCAGAATTTGAGGTGTTCCGATACATATGTTTCAGGTTGCAGTGGGGTCTCAGGTTTGGTGTGTACTTGCCTTCCCTGGGTGACTGGCCAAGACTGAGCATCTCCTCATTGCTTGGGAGGGGAAGCCGTTCAAACTGCTCATGAACTTACTACAAAGGCCAACGACCAGATGCATGGCCTGGTGCTCCCTGGCTCTCTGTGATGGTCTCGGTGTTCTGAAGGCCTCCAGCGCTGAAGTGGAATCTCCATCCTGACACACTGGGAAGAAACAGTGGTCCTCTGACTGAAAGGAGAGGTAGGAACCTTAGGAAATGAAGGGAATTAGAAACAGTCACGGGGTTAAAAAAAAAAAAGTGAAGGAGGAGCCGGAGAGGTAGCTCCGTGGTTAAGAGCTTTGGTTGCTTTAGCAGACAATCTGGATTTGATTCTCAGCACCCACATGAAGACTCAGAATCCAAGGGCTCTGATGCCCTCTTCTGGCTTTATGGGCCCTGTACCCTCATGGAGCACAGATATATTCAGGGCCACCATCTATATACATAAAATAAATAAATCTTTAAAGAAAAGAACACTCCTTACCATGACCACTTGGAGTATTGAATGAATATGGGGGCATAGTATTGCAGGGTTCCTTCCAGCAAGAAGACATTTTCCTGCATATATTGGAATGTTATAAAAGGCTGAGTTCTCTGCTCAGCTGTATAAAGGATCTTCCATTTGGAGTGCTGTGCTCCAAGGGAGCTCAGAGGGGTCTGTCAGGAGCAGCAACTTGTCAAGTTAGGGCAAGAGCAGATCACTGACTCCTAATCTGAGCCCTTGGGGGCAGCCCCACACCCTGGCCCACTCTGCGCTGCTTCCTCCTTGCCCCAGCATTGAGCTTAGCTCCAGGCTGTGCAGAGAAGACTTTCATTCATTCTCCAATGCTACCTCCTACCTTTCTTCATATAATCTCATCCAGATGCATTGGATCCCAGCTGGGCAGGACACAGTCCCAGATACCTGTGTAGTTGTGGCTGGTGACTTAGTTTAGGTTATTGGAGTGAATGATGCCTGTATGTCAGCTTTTGGTTTAAGTGTATTCCAGGCAGATATATTGGAGATACAATCAACAGCTACCTGAAATTTAAAGCTAACTGGGTATGTCCTTCATCACCTACTCGATAACAACCCAAGACCAAAACTCTACCTGCTAGATTCAGAGTTCAAACTTCCTGTAAAGGTCCAAGGTATCCTGGGCTCTCTGGCCTATACAGCACCAAGTGCTATTTTTCAAGTATGCAGTTGCCTTACATTGACAGCCATGTAGAAAATGCAACTCATGAACATGGCTGTGACATTTAAAAACCTTTTAATTTACAAGAACAAGCTAGATTTGACCCTGGCCCATAGTGTCACTGGTTCAGCCTCATGTGGAACTGAAAGACCCTCAAATGAGGACTTTCCTCAGAAGGAGACCCCCCCCCCCAGTCCCAAAGACCGAGCCGAGCCACACAGTTCAGATGCAAATTGCAAGAGGGTTTTATTCAGGTTACGAAGATATCCTCGGGCGGCAGCAACTCGGAGAGCTGACTGGCGCACCGAGGCTTTGTTCAGGGGGCTTTTATAGCATAGAGGAGAGCGGGAAGCAGACTTACAGAAGCAAAAGGGGTGATTATAGGGAAAACAAGGAAATCATTTGTTCATTTAAACGACAACTTTTACTTATTGGATGAAGGCCCAGTGGCGGGAAGGAACGGCGGGAGGAAATGGTTGCTTGCTGGGAGGGGGGCTTCCTGAGCTTTAACCCTGATTACAGGCTTCTTGTGGTATGTGGTCCCGGTCACGTACTTCTGGTTATCTGATGGTTTCTTAGCAACCCTTTTACTATCTGCTCGCAGGCTTGTGCTTGTGTGAGGGGGGAAGACGGGGGACCTTGGGCATGTCCGGGCAAGCCTGGACAAGTCTCAGGCAAGTTTTTCCAGACTCGCTCCCACAAACGGAAAAAAGGGGGGGGGGGTTAGCACTCGGCCGGATACCTGAGCTGAATGCCTGGGTTCAGCCCCAGAACTCAGAGTCTTTCAGAACTTAGTACAAAAAGTGAATTCCAAAGCTCTGGCCAGACCCATTGGGTCAAAGTCAAGAGTTAGGACCAGCTACAGTGGGCCCAGAGATTCTGATACCTGCCTCTTATTCAGGACACTTCCTCCCCCTTCCAGATTCTTTTTTTTTTTCAAACATTGATTAGACAGCAGGATCACCCAGAGCAAGTCTGAAGTGCCAACCTTACCTTTCTAGACCACCTGAGGCAGAAATGTTGTTAGAAGTTCACAGTGGGGTGAATAAGACGAAGATTTGTGTTACACCTACAAGCTACATGGCGTGCAGCTAGCATGGAGAACACTTCTGGTGATGGGCATGTGTCCCTTCCAGGGCCCTCTCTTGTTGAGGATTTCAGAAAGTAAACAAAAAGTTAATCCTTTGCCAAAATAATGGACCCTTCTAAGCCCAGTCCCATTTAATACAGTTATGCAAGATAGCAGGGGTAGGTCAGATTGGGAATAAAACAATAATTGCATTCTTTACTCAGAAGTCTTCCCTTGTAAAAACCTGAGATGCATATGATAGGCCCTGGCAGTCAGCCTGGAGGTACCCTTCCCCCCAGAGAGAGCTGGTAGTCTCAGGCCTGCCCCCACATTCCCAGGAGAAAGAAAACCAACAAAGCAATTTATACAGGGTAATGCACTGTGGCTCTTTACTACAAAGGATATTATTCTACACAAAGAGAAATAATTAAACCAGCAGCCACATTTCCTTTTGGCCAATTCCCCCTTCCAAACACTTTCCAACCTAACAACAACAGATGTGTCAAAATGCTATAAACACAGGGCAGGAAAACTCATTAAATGTTGCTTCTCTGTGAAGCAGTCTCAATTAGGACTTTAGATGGTATTAGCTCTCCCTCATACTCATTGACTTTTTATTAAAAATAGTGATCAAAGAACTTCAGGCAGGGGCTTTCGGTGTTTTTTTTTTTTCTTCCCAGAAATTGTGTGTTGTTAATTATAGTTGGAAAAATGAAAAGTCCTTTCTCAATGAGTTTTGTGTTTGAGGTGGGTTATTGGTGGCATTCAGGAAGAAGTTTCTTAAACTAGAGACCTTAAATAGATTTCAGTAACAATAGCAACATTTTCTGTGCCCCTTCCAAAATGGGGCACTGAATGATTTAAATGAGCAACTAATGATCTAGTAACCAGGTCCATGTGATTTAAGTTGCTCTAGAGAGGCACACTCAGGCTGGGAACAGGAAGGTAAGAGCTTAGGGGTTTCCCTCAGGAGTCATAGTTGGCTTCTAGATGGAAAGGGAGGAGGAGGAAGGAAACCCCACAGCTGGAGGCCTCTTTCCCAAATCTCTTTTTAGAAACATCTATCTTGAGTCATGTCTCTCTTGGAAACTCAAATGAAGGAACTTGAAAATTGAACTATTTATACATAGGATAAGGAGAACATGAAACACAGCTCATTTTGAAAGAGAAGGTGGTCTTGGTGGGACTTTCCCAAGAGATATTTCTGAGCCGTTTTTTTGTTATGGCAGCCCTCTGAAGCATCTGCCAGCTGGTTGGCAAGGGTTAGTGTACCTGTCCTGACCAGCTAGGTGTCTTGAATAAGCCTGACAGGGCCAGAATGTTGTTGATCCCTGGGACATGGTATAAGAGGAGAAATGAGCATTACATGCTGTCCTCTGGCCTTCATACACAGGCTGTAGCACACATTGGACACATACTAAATAAATAAAGATGTAAATAAGCATATAATTCATAATAACCCTAAGGGCCCCAGGGCCCCATAGTGTAAACTATGGAGTATTCATGAATAAATGATTAAAACGTTGACCCTGGTTTCCTCTGAGAGTCTGCAGTATTTTATATATATATGTAATATATATACTTGCATATATATACTTGTTTCTGTGTCTTGCATATGTCAGAGGATTATTTCTCATGAGAACCCTTTGAGGGAGACACCATTTTCCTCAGCCAAGGCAAGTGAAGAACAAGAAGTAAATGTAGTGCAAATTCTAATTAGTTTTAATAATAAAAACCTGGAGCCAGATATAGGGTAAATGCTGAAAAATCAGAGAGACCAAGGAGCAGCCACTAAAGAGACATCTTACTTCTACGGAATTTTCAGACAGGAGGGGGTGGGATCCTGTCTCTTCTTGCCTTATAGTTTTCTCTCTGCCTACCATATCACTTCCTGTCTCTGCCTCCCTGGTGCTGAGATTAAAGGTGTGAGCTTCTACTGCTTGGCTCTATTTCTTTTTTAGACTGAATCAATCTTGTATAGCCCAGGGTGGCCTTGAACTTCTGGTCTTCTGCTTCCTGCTCCCAAGTGCTGGGATTAAAGGTGTGAGCCACTGCTGCCAGGCATCTCTCCACTGTTTCTTGTCCTGCTCAGATCTAGCAGTGATGATTGAGGATCTAGCTGTCAGACCACGTGCTTTCTTGAGCCTTTGTTCATTGTAGTTCAATAGAGAATCACCATGGGGACAGCTTCCAGGGTGCTGAAGCTGGAGAACAGTCTGCATCAACACAGACAGATGTGTTCTTGGGTATAGGCATTTAACTGGAAATGAAAAGTGTCTCCTACCCAGGTTTGTGTGTGACACACAACAGTCTGTGAGCAAACCATGAAGTGTGAGGTGGCACAGGAGCAAACTCACTCACATGCAATTTGTAGAGATTTCTATATATAATTTACAGATGTATGTATGACTTGACTTGTATAATTTCTCTTTATCTTTATTGCCAACTTTTTCCTCATTTTAATAACTCTGACAATTCCATACAATGTATTTATTCAGCCCTCTCTCCCAGCTCCCCCCACTTTAATCCAACAAAACCGTAAGTATTCCATAAAATAAACAAATGTGTGGTTTAGTAGTTATTCTTCAAAAATACTGAGATTAGAATAGAAAAAAAGGTAGATTTCACTGCTTGTGACCTCCACTTTGGTGAGAAAGTCCCATTTTCTTCATTTGCAAAGTAGATGATAATAACAGTGCTTACTTTCTGAAATTGTTGGAGGGGTTATGGTATCTATTTTGTAAGATCCTTGGGAGATAATGCATCTGTTTATGTGATCCTTGGTAGTCATGAGGCACGAATTCCTTGCTTATTGCTGGCATACCACTAGCATTCAGAAGTTTATTGCCCCCTTCTGCTTCCTTTCTGGTTCTGTTCGCAGCTGCATCTTAGACACCTTTGAGGAGCATGGTGGGAAAACAGGAGGTTTATTACAGAGTTTGCAAATTAGACCCCTGTGTGTAATGCAGTAGTGTCCAGAACCAGCATATAAGTTCATGACTTTTAGAATAAGATACTTTAGTCTGCCTTCAAGATTTTTCAGTTAAAATGCTATGATATAAGTAAGCTTTTTTTCTATTTTTGAATAGACAGTGTATTTCCAAAAATCTCCTCATCTAACATTTTAGTAAATAAGATAAGTCAGTGAGGTGGATAGTGTACATATAGGGGTGCTATTGGACAAGGCGGTACATATAATTCAAACCAGCAGGACCAGAGACTACACCTGTCATCCTAGTACCTGGGAAGTAGAGGCAGAGGATCAAAAGTTGAAGGGCATCTTCAGCTACATAGTGAGTTCAAAAGCAGCCTGAGCTACATGGGGGTAAGAAAGAACGGGGATGACAAAAAGGGCAAAGAAATAAAAAGAAAGAATAAACCTTTCTATCCAAGAGCCTCTAAAATTATGCTTGAAGATTGCTTTGCAAAACAAGAAAATGCCTTTTCTAGTCTGCCTGCAAGAGGGTCTCCCTCTGCCTCCCCCATAGCTGATACACACAAGCATGTGTGTGAGGGCATCTTGAGGATGCCAAGAAGGTAGTGCTGATGAAGCCACACTGGAAGGCTTTCTTCTTCTATGGAGATACTGCCCACTCACTAGCTCCACCATGCACCAGCTGGGCCACAGAAACATGGACACAGTTCATTGCATATTTAGGGCTTTTCAAATGTTATTTTGATGCTACCTATATTATGGCCTATGCCAGTGTTTATTTCTTGGAGTTTTTACTCAGTAAACAACATCAAAAGATTTGTTGTGAGATCATGATTCTGAAAAGCATGAACTGTGGACAGAGGAGGGGGAAGCATCAGGAAGCAAGGAGGACCAACTAGCAAGGTGCCGAGCAGAGAACTTAACACTAAATGACAAACATCATGGATCTTACCATTCAGTTGCATCTGACAACAGTTGTAAAGTGTTTAGAGCCCCACACCAGTCTGTGTGAGGATACAGCCATTCTCCTGAAGAATCCACACACAGTCCAGAGTGTGGTAGGAACCTGACTTTCCTGGATACATTTATAGAATTTGTACCTTCTCTACCTACCATGCCCAGGTACTCAGAAGGGAAAACACCCAGTCCAATAAGACTCAAGTACCCCACAACTTACAGAAAGTCTGTCAAGCTAAAGTCAATACGTGCCAGCTGTGGAATTGATCAAGTCTACTAGACTCTGCGTTATGGACCTGTTCCAGACTCCCAGACCTAATAAATCATTAACACCAGAGTCCTTCATGCCTCTAGTGTGTCCATTATTGACCAATAAGATTTGTGTGGGAGAACCCGCTGAGCACCCTGCTTGCATCATCCTAAGCTGCACATGGCTAATGAAGATTTAGGACCGTTACCCACAAGGACAGATGCCTCTTCTAAAGTCACTCTGTTTTCTGTCCTCTGTGAGGTATGTGATGCCAGGTTCATATCCCATCAGAGGGAAGGCTGATTGAGTCCAGAGTGGGAGTCTCTGATGAACATCAGCATTGTGTGTGTGACTTTACCCTTAGTGTATAACTTGGTTCCTCTGGGACAGAGAGGAACTAATGCTTTTTCCAGCAACAGTTGTCTAGATGAGCCCATGTTCCCAGAGCCACTCTCAGCGGGTGAAGTTGACTTAGTGGCAAACTCTATGCTCTGTCTCCACCTCTGCAGAGCCCTTCGAAAAGAGGCTGCTATTCCTTTAATAAGAAATGAGAGGGGAATCATTGTTAGCTCAAGGGCTGTGGATTGTTGAGCCATTTTCTGAGTCTGAGGACTCAGAGGAGTGGTTCCCAGTTTATACTGAATTGTTGGTCAGCTTCTGCGGGTGACCTGTGCCACCTGGTTTTATAGAAACCCCTGGGACCTCAGTTAGAGTGGATGACAGTCAACTGAAGTCTGGACCACTGAATCAGGACTAGGGTGGGGGCTGTAGGGGTGGCTGGGCTGTAAGAGTGCTTGAACACACAGACACAGAAGTTTTAAAAAAATGTTTTGGTTTTCTAAAGAAAAGAGTTTGAGATTATGATAGGATGTATGATACAACTCTGAGCATATGATGGGGCTGGGCGGGAGCATGAAGGCTATGCATAGGAAATATACATGTGAAATTGTCATCCTTAGCTCACAGTGCATCTGTGACATCAAATGACTCAGAGTTTGATGACAATTCTGAGTTTCCTGAAGGTAAAAAGTGAAAAGTCAGTCTGAAAAGAAAAGGGAAATGCATCCCTAAGATGCTCTGTTTGGGCTTGGAGGAAGCTTAGACGAAGGAGGGAAGGAACAGAGTAGGTCCAGACTGTAGTTAGACAGGCAGGCCTACTCCTGGGATGGACCCTAGGATGACATAACTGTCTGGTGAACAGGGTTTCCACAGCCTGGGGACTGTAATAGCACCCTCTTTAGGATTCTAGAGATTGAACTGGAAGAAACCTTAGGGGTTTCAGTATGATACTCTTATCTGGGGATAGGAAGTTGGATGGGTAGTCCTTAGACCCTAGTCTATAAAACCAAGGACCTCACTGGCTCTCTGAGGTAGAGTGGTGGGGATTCAGTGAGGCTGTGCATGCATCCTGTGGTGTGTTAGCGGCTTCGGTAACGATTGTTCTGATTGCTGCTGCCTCTTACCTTCTGGTGGAGCAGCCAAGGCTCAGAGAACTCGGGCAGACGCCAAGCCACACAAATGAGGGGCCACACCAGGACCACAATACAAGTCATTCAAGAGCTGCTTCCAAGGGAAATAGAATTTGGGGGTGGAAAGTAGAGTTTCAGGCATTTGGGAGACATGCTTTAATGTCCCAACCAGCAGGATAAAAAAAAGGGGGACCCGTGACCTAGAGGGGGGAAATAAAAGGGGCAAGAGACACGAAGAACATGGCAGCAGGACAGTATTCTGATGGAGCTGTGATTTTTTATTTTTTTCTCAGTGGGCTATATAGTGAAAAGGGACATGACAGGGTAGAGGGTCATGGGGGGAAAGGGTTGCTATGCAACCTAATTGTGGAATGTCTTAAGTGCAGATTGTTTGCACAGTCATTCTTAGCATAACAGGAAGGTAAAGCTACTTATGGCAACGTAGGGCAGGTCACGTGACCTCTGGTAAGTGGCTAACTAACGGGAGGGGAAGCAAAGACTCATAAAAATGGCTAGCTAACAGAAACTCATAAACTAAAATGGCTAGCTAAATTGGCTTAGCTAAAGCTTTTGCAGGCTTTGGCTCCTGGCGCATTAATATCCTAGGGGTCCCCACTAAGTTCTTATATAAGTAGGCCCATTGTTTGGCTTCCCTAGGACTGGCCCTCCTCAGGGGCACGGTAAGGTAGTGTCACTTCCATGTAGTCTGAGGTTACATGGGACAATGTGTTGGATGCAAAATTGTATTATTCACACCTGGGCCAAACAGACAGGCTTACATTGGCCCCAAGCATAGCATCGATGTGTGAATGAGGGCCTTGGATTTACCATATGACAGAAGGTTATTTCATATTCTGAGATGGATCCCAAAGGTGGCAAGACACAGTGACTGGGTCCAGTGCCTTCCACCCTGTTCCTCTCCTTCAGAAGAGCTAGATAAATATTCGTCTCCTGGAGACGGCAGAGATGCTCTGTGAGATGACTCTGAAAACTGCCATTCAGCCTGGCACAGCCTCATCAGCTAGAGCCCTTGAAATTTCCACGAAACAGGAGAGACCACGCCACTGTGCTGAGATCTTGCTGCTCTGGGCGCATCATAGGCACACCTATTTCCGCCTCTAGTCTGCTAGTTCTGGAGAGAAGCCAAGTGAAAATGAACTTTTATTGAGTATTTACTGTGTATCGAAGCTTTCTCTTCTCATCAGTCTTTACACCCTCAGGTAAGGCTCCAGTCTCTTTAGAGGCACCTGCCTGGGTCAGGAGAGATACATTTTGTGATTAACAATAACCGTTTAATAACTCCTAGGTGAAGACTATCTGTACCTCATGCTTACCTGAATATGCTTTTGCTGTCTAGGTAAGCCTATGCTGTTACTCTGAAAATCAAGGAGTGGAAACAGCTTAGTGCCAAGGAATGAGTAGACAGAATTGGGTTTAATTTGTCCACAGAGACTAGTTAGTTATGTGTGACAGGTATGAAGTGAGGTGACAAGGCCTGGGTCTCTGAATAGAAGGAGATGAGCAGATCTAACATGGCCTTCTGGGGCGAGGCCAAGGCCAGTAGCAAAGAAGAAAGGACACCAAGATGGCTGTTCACTCCATGAACTTCACAAAGGCTTCTGGGCTCTTCCCAAGTCCAGAGGGGCCAACCCAGCCTGGGAGTTTAGAACTAGAAACCTCTACTGCTATTCTCCAGTTCGTGACCTGGGTCTTGTCTCTTAGCTTCTCAGAGCCATAGTCTGGGTCTTATAGAAGCAGAGGAGGACATAATGTATGTCTGAGGTACCCTGAGGATCAAGCAGATTAACAGGAGTGAAAAAAAAAATCTCCTTCACAAAAGGGGCTCAACAGAGGAGGTGGGATTTCTTAGAAAACTGCTCTCTTCCATCAAAGGCTGGGTCTCCACCTTGGGAAAACCTAATACATTGATGTAATGTGATGTTGGCTCTGGTTCTAGGACACCTGGGTTCAAATCCCCTCTCCACTGTTCATTTTCTGTCTGCTCCTATGTGGGACTCTCCTTGCATGCACAAAGCCAAGACACTGCCTGTGTGCAACCTGGTTAAATGCCCCTCCATTTGCCACTTACTTACAAGAGAAATAATAAACATAGAACCAAAAAGCTAACATGAAAGATGCTTTTGTGACATCAGTGTCAGAGCTGTGTATGCTGGTGACACTCAGTATGGGAGACTAGCCTTGTCCCAACTTCCTGAAGACAGGATATCCCAATTCCAGGGAGGATGGCCCTTGTAACCAAGAAGAAGCTTCAAGTCACTGAGCCAGACATATGGAAGGGGAAATGAACAGAAGGCATCTTTGACAGAGAGTAAGGGACTCATGGAGAGAAGGTCAAGGAAGGTCACAAACACTGGAAAAGCTTTCACCTTTCCATTTTCCCTTAGGCATCCGCAGTGTTCGTTACCATATTAAAGGCTCTAAAAACAAGCCAAAGACATCCAGCTATCTCATCTAACCTGAGTTTTTCCAAATTGTTCTGACTACAGACTTTTCTTCCCTGCAGAAGACCTTTTAATCATCTTTTTAAAATTAATGTTCTGCCAAATGCATCTTGGAGACCTGAACTCAGCTAGCAAGTTCTCTGTAATTAGCTGTTTTTGGAAGCCCCGGGCAGAGGTCTTTCATCTGGTTATTCCTTAGACTGGGTGACAATAGAGCTGGTGGGAGCTGCATTTCCAGGTGGTCCATTCACTCATCCTGCGTTTTCTCCAGGTTATTGATCCCTTCTCTTTCTTGAAAGTCTTCCCTGGTATATTTCCCGTCTCTTTGTTAGTAATCCAATTCCACTCTGTCTTTTTCAGAAGGATGAAAAGGATCCTTTTCAGGGGGCAATGAATCCAGGTGAATTACACAACAGGTGCAGGCGGGCCTCACTGTTTCCCTGAGGCAGCCTCAGGCATCTGGATCTATGCTGGGAAAGCAGAGGTGTCTTTAGAGATAGACAAGGTTGCTGTTGTGCCAGCTGGCAGGCATATTCCAGGCATTCTTTAACCAGCTCTGGGTAGTAAGAAAAGAGGCTGCTAACCTCAGTATGACCCTAAAAGCCAAATGAGACCAATCCACTGTCACCATATAACAAACGATGGCCTTGAGCGGAAGCCGATCCTTACTTCATACATTCCCGTATGAGGAATTAGTAAATACATACACTTCCTGAAATGTAATTACAGGTGCTTGGTGAACTGGGGTTCCAGAAGAACTTGCATTTGGACTCTGCTTCTGGCAGCACCCTATCTCTGCGACCTTATTTATTATGGTCTCTAGGCCTTTGCCTTCTCATCCGCAGATCCCATACATAGGTTGTAGGGAAGGTCCCTTGCTCCCTGTGATCCACACTGAACAGTTAACATCACAGCATGAATTATTTATAAGATGGGTCTTATCAGAGAAATAGAGAGTTGGTAGTTATAAGGCAAAAAGGAAAGGGTTGGAAAATTGTGTCCAAAGACAGGCCCCTAGGCATGCCAGCCACAAGTAATGAACACAGGAGCTTTTGGACACACAGAAGAGGAAAATGAGGACTGAGTCCTGACATCACTGATCAGAGTAAGGCCTGGGCCACAGGTGCACAGTGTGAGCTGGGAATGGCTTCTTTGACCTAGCAATGATGTTTTCCTCTCCTGACCTCAGATGACATCCTCAAGCATGCCAGAGGTGTGGCACACAGAACTGTACAATGCTCAGCTCAAAGGGATGCACTTCACTCAACTTAGTTGACAGGCAGGGAAACCAAGGCATAAGAGAACATTTGTCCTGTTCAGTGTTCTCCTGAGTGTCATGTATTTGTTCTACTACTCTACAGCTAGGTACCAGACCACTGAATGTCAGCACCTGGCAGAAAACACACAGGATGCTGTGAGTTGAGCTCCAAGCTAAGAAGGCTCGTAAGCGTCCGACATTACCCCTCCCATCCTGCCTTCCTGAGCATCTTACTGATGCACTGAGCTTCTTGAAATGTGGCAGTGAAACAGCCTGGAAGCTGGGGCTTAGTTCTGAGAGGCAGAGCAGGGTCATTCAAGGCCTCAGAGAGCCACCATAGAAGTACAACTTGATTTATATAAGAAAAGTATCTCTATTGTACCTGGTGTGCCTAATATTGAGTAACAACAGGAGTGTATTGTCTTTCCAATGTCAGTTCTGAATGCTAGCTCTATACAACTTTAAATAATTTATATCTTTTTATTTAATTTAAATTTAAGTTTTTGCAACTTTATAGATGAATATTGTATTTAAATAACTTTTACCTCCCTCTCCCCATACTCTCATTCTCTCTCAAATCCCCCCCACACACACACACACTTAACACATCCTGCTCAATCCATTTAGTGCTGCTCATCTGTATATGTGTCTAGGATTACTTGTTTGGGATTGACCAACCTATCAGGGCCTCCTTGTCCTGGAGAGTCCCCCTCTCTCAGCAGCTGTTAATGGCCTTCATGGAGGGATGGGCAGGGGCCTTGTGAGATTTCCTCTGTTCACGTAGGATTTCAACTGTGTTATCAACTGATAGTGTAGAGAGACATGGCTGCTTAGGCAGCCATATTGTTGAGATTTCATGGGTATAGCTTCTTTTTCATAGAAGATGCTATCTAGCAGCCAGTATCCTAACTGAATAAGAGAGAACAGTAACATTGTAATAACCTTTTTCTTATTCTTCCTTCATTTGAGAAGTATATCATTACTACTAATTACTCCATTCCAAGGCTTATGCCCTGTTCTCTGTCCCTGCTGTCTGATATGTCATTGAGGAAACTGATGCTAAGATTAACAGCTTAACTTAGCAGGATTATATAGAGAATCATGAGCCTTTGGACACCTGTTATTAATCAGGTCACAGCAAATTAACTTGACCCAATAATGCATCAAATGACACCTCAGAGGTGCTTCTGAAGTACTGGATACTGGGAACACATTAATAGCTATCAATAATTTAAATAAGTCATCAACTTGCAAAATCCTGAAATTAAAAATAATACATCTTAAATTATAAAATAGATATTTTTCTCTAAACTAAGATTTTTAAATAATTCTTAGATAAAACTCAATTTCTTTATTTTTATTTTCGGTCTGATTTTGTTTGCTTCATCAGTCCTCACCCAACCCAATGAATAAAAATGATGATTCCTAAGAGATGAAGAAATAATTAGGATGCTGGGGTAATTACTCAACATGCACAAGGCCTTGGGTTTGGGCCCCAGCACAGTGCTAAACAACGAACAAGAGTTTTAAAGGAGGACTTGGCTGAGGGGACCATTCCTGGCAATCATTATTGCTTATGAGACCTTATTTGTTCCATTGTAGTCCTGATTCCCCATAGGATGGTCCATGGATGGAGAGGAGCTAAGGCATGTACCTAGAGACTTGCCCTGAGACTTGAGACAAAGACTTCTACTTTCTGAGTGCTAGTTGCCACCGTCCAAACAAGAAATGGCAGGGTGGACCTCTTCATTAATGGAAACTCACACAGCATGAGCAGACTACTTACTTCAATAAAATCTCTGTGGACAGTCACTGCCAGACATTGGGAGTCCCCTCTCAAGACATACATTAAGTATATGACCCCTTATATATTCAAAGCCTGTGTTAATTTCAAGGCCACTACTCCTGTGAGGTTAGTGTTATCACTTTATTATGCAATTGTTTATTTCCTAAGGCATTTACTACAGCTACTTTTAAAACTTCTGAGTATTTTAGAATTAAGTAAGGCTTCAAGATAAATCAGGACATCACTAATCCTCAGATCTGATCCCCTTTCCAAATTTTGCCTGCTCATTCTGCTTTTCAAAATGAGTTGACAGCAGCACGAGGCATCTCAGGCTCTCAGGATAAAGGAAAAAGCACAACTACCCATACATTCTTAAGACTTGTTTTTAGTCATGTAGGTGTCCTGGCAACTGTCCTAAGATGGCTGTATTCCGTGTTCTTTGTCCATTGTACACCTTATATCCCAAGGCTCCCAAGTGACCGGAAAATGGAATGACAGTGAGGGAGGTTTGGAAACAGCCTCAGAGAAGAGACACTCCCAGGGGAATTCCAGAAACTGGTAGCAACTCCCCAGACCTGACCCTGTGTGCCCATCCATACGGGAGACTGGTGATCAGAAGAATTTCCTAAAAGACATCAGGAAGAGTTTCCCAAGATCACCTTGAAAACAGTGACCATGTCACTGTCAGGAAGCAGTTACATTGTGTTACTGGGAGAATTAGCTTTCCCTAGTGCCTGGACATGGCATGGACTCTCCTCTCCTCTCCTTTCTGGGTTCCTGACTAAGATTGCTGACATTTTCATTTCTTTGTTTCCTTTGCATATTTTCTTCTTTCTACACACCAGTGTTAGGTAGACCTTAACCTTTATTTGGCCTTAGTTTTTCAATTAGTAAGTCAGCCCCCAGGGACCACAGTGAATTTATTGATTGTCACCTTGATTTAGGGTCCTTGTTGGTTTATCTTTTATTGCTTTTATTATAATGTTGATAATCTTGGGGATTACTGGCCAGATACTCTGAAGACTTTCCCTGACTGGGTTATGTAGCACAAATCCCAATTGGTCTTAAGAAAAATCCAGAGCCAGATATTGGGGTAAATGCTAAAAGATCAGAGAGGCAGAGGAGCCAGCCGCTAGAGAGACTTCTTACCTCAACAAAATCCCATCTCCTACCTTATATTCCTGTCTCTAGCTCCCTAGTGCTGGGATTAAAGGTGTGTGTCACCACCACTTGGCCTCTCTGGTTAACTAGTGGCTAGCTCTGCCCTCTAATCTTCAAACAAGTTTTATTTGTTAGAGCACAAACAAAATATCACCACAGGTTTGTCTCACCGTTAGACAGGTGGTCCAGGTGTTTTGAAAGATGGCACAGGTTCCACTTACCTCTACTGATACACAAACCTTCCTCATTTGGAGAGGGCAATATTTTTTCATCGCACACTTGCCATATTTTCTTTTGCTACTCTTCTTTAAATATGAGCCTCTAAACATAGCTCACTCTGATTAGGCATGAAAGACCCCAACCTCAAAATTTCCACAAGGCCAATTAGCAGGAAGTCATCCTGCGAGCAAAGCCTCAGTATATCAGGAAACCAACAGTTGGGAACCATTTGGCCAATTAGCAGGGAGTCATCCTGCGGGCAAAGCCTCAGTATATCAGGAAACCAACAGTTAAGGTTTCTTAAAAAGATAAGGAAGGCCATGGGAGGGTGAAGAGACCGGGAGTGTCTAATCTTAACACAAACCAGATGTTCACAGCACCTCCAGGATCAAAAACTTTACAACCTTGCCCCAAAGTTGAACCTTGCAAAGGATTTACAACATTACCCCTTAGCGGAATTTTATATGTAGTTCAAAGTAGCTAATGAGATATGATGCATGTCTTTATGTTTAAGCTGATGAGACTCTCTCTGTATAAAAAAGAGGGCTGTTCTTCATACGGCGTGCTCAGTTAGCTGAAGCTGCTGATCACCCGCAAGTGCCTGTGTATTAAAATAACCTCTTGCTAATTACAGCCTGTGATTTCTGTGTGAATTTTTGGGGCTGGGGTCTCTAAAGATCTTTCAGGCAGAGAGCATAAATCAAACATGAAGAGTCATAAATGGTATCTTTGTTAGTGGTGGTTGGGGCTCTATGTGAGTGTGTGTCACATGTGTCATGTATGGACAGGTGCCTAGAAAGGCAGAAGAGCTTCCCCAGATGTGAAGTTATAGATAGCTGTAAACTGCTAGACATGGATGCTTGGAATCAAACTCAGTTCTTCTGCAAGAATAGCAAGCATTCTTAGTCACTGAATCACCTCTCCAGCCCCAAAAGATATCTTTTAAATTTTGATTAAAATTTAATTTTTGCTGATATTTAAAATACAACTGATTTTTCATATTGTCCTTATTTGTAAATATTTGGTATGTAATTTATTTATTATGCCATTCTGAATATTATTTTAAAATTTCTTTGTTCAAAATCATAACTAATATAACTTGATTTTTTTTCCTTTCTAGCTCTTACAGGTATATTTTTCTACCCTACTATGTAGACCAGCACTTTAAGTATAATGTGAAACTGATGTAGCTTTACTATGTATAATTGGCTTATTATCAAAGCTTTAAGTAGGTCATGGTGTCTCTTCACAGCAGTAGAAGGGGCACTAAGACAGAAGTTGGTACCAGGAGTGGGGTATTGCTGTAACAGGCCTGACCATGCTGCTTGTTGGTGGAATGTGGACTTTGGAACTTTGGATTAGGAAAGCAATTGAACATTTTAAGTGAGGCTTAATGGGCCATCCTAGGAACATGGAAGACAGTGGTGCTGAGAGCAATGTAGATTATGATGGTCTAGTTCAGGAAGTCTTAGAGGAGAAGATAATTAGTCAGTGGCCTAGAGACTGTTCTTGTGATATTTTGGCAAAGAATGTGGAAACTTTCTGCCCTTATTAAAAAATATATGCCTGAGGCTAAATTTATTATCTAAATGAAATTAATTTATTTGCTAAATTAGCAAATCTATGCTAAAAGATTTTGTTGTTGCTTTCTAGTTCACCTAACTCTTCTCATTTCTGTGGTCATCAAGACATCTGACCTCAAACAACAAAGTCAGAGAACCAGTCTGTGACAGGCTGAGGTAATAGAGATGAGCTGAAATACAGTGTCCCAGGTATAGAGTTGAGGCCTTGGATACCAGCACTAGGATGCCAGGACTGCCAAACAGAGAGTAAGTGTGCTATGTTTCTATTGGGCCAATGGCCTTCTGTTTGGGCTAGAGGTCAGATGCCTTGGTAAGCACGGGGATAGGATAGATTTGAATGGGGCACTGAGCTTTCTGAGCACTAGTGAGGCGCTCTAAGGGGACTCTGTCAGCACTAGCCTCTCATGGTTGTTTAGAGGGAAAAAAATGAGGATACTTTGTAGTGATTTAATTATACAGATTGCAATGACTTGCTTTGCTATTGATTTTATATGCTCAAAGAGCCTTTAAAGTGATTATTCTTAGAGTGGGCAACCACTGCAGCATTGATTTCTGTGAGACTGAGGGTACCTGGAGAGATGCCAATCTGGTTGGACAGAATACATTGGAACTGAAATGGTGGATCCTTTCCAGTAGGGTTCTGGGAGAAGAATGTTGAAGATGGAGTGAGCAAGGGGACTGGCTCAAGACAGGATGCTCGGAAAAAAGCTGGTGTGGTCTGATCATGCTCTTCAAGCCCAGAGCTTAGACAGGACATTCTTTACCACCATTCTCAACCCTGGGGATTTGGGAAGCCAGGCTAACAGGGCATCAAAACATTATATAGAGTTGGATCACATGGTCCTGATGCTGCTGATATTTGCAAATATAAAGAAATACATGAGTAATTATAACAGTGACTGTCTTTTGGTAGATAATATGTTATAATCTAAAAGTTTATATTCATAAGTATTTTGGTATAGCCCTATCCAATATTCCCATTTTTAAGACAATACTCTTAGAAAGCAACTAAAAAATATCCATAAATTCTATGTAACAAATTATAACAGCATGTGAGCTTCACATTTAAAAATTATCTATTGTGAAATGAGTTTAATAAGTTTAAGTAAGATAAAATGGATGTTGGCATAGAACAGTCTTCTGGTGAGTAGGAGCCCAGTAGCCAGGACCCTGAATATTACACAAATCCCTCTTCTACCTTGCTTGGCTGCTCGCTGCTCTCTCACCACTAAACTTCAAGACTCTGTTGATTTTCTTTTATTTTAAATTTTATTTATTTGTGTGTGTGTGTGTGTGTGTGTGTGTGTGTGTGTGTGTGTGTGTGTACACGTTAATGTGCATACAGGTTTCTGAGGAGGCCAGAAAAAGGTTTTGGAAACCCTGGAACTAGTGTTACCTTATGAGCCCCCATGTGAATGCTGGGAACTAAACCTAGTTCCTCTACAAGAGCAGCAAGTGTTCCTAAATACTGAACATTTTTCCATCCCCTGAATTACTTATACTAACCAGAAACTGAAATAATCATTAATACAAACATCACAGGAAGAAGAGGCAATTAAAAATGAAGGAGTTTGACATTTTGCCCAAATCAGACCCTGTAATCCTTACAATATTAAGTGCTTAACACTTCAGTGCCTCACAATGGATGCCCACTAACTCTGTTATTATGGGAAATCGTGATCAAACCAACACTATATGTTAGTAACAGACAGGGTTATGTACCAAGTTTCAATGGGAATCTAGACATAAGTAGAGCCTTCAGTCTAGCAGGCTGAGTTGCCTAAGTGCCTGTCCACTATGATTACAGTGTGTAGAGAGACTTAATCAAGGCAGGACTTCCCACTTTCCCCACTGCAAGAGAATAACAGGAAAAGGGTAGTTTTTGTTCTGTTTTAGTTTTTAAAAACTAGATTTTAGCCAAAAGCTAAGAAGTAACAGTTTTTTTGAAGATTTATTTTTATTATTTTAAATTATGTGGTCATGTATGTACACTTGATGTCCATGGAGTTCAGAAGAAGGTGTCAGATCCATCAGAACTGGAGTCACAGGCAGGAAGAGATGCTTGACTTGGATGCTATGAACCAAACTCAGGTCCTCTACAAGGTCAGCAAGGGTTTCTAACCTCTGAGTGGTCTCTGCAGCCCGGAATGACTGATGTAATGAGAGTTCACGCTTAAATCAGGCTCTTCTCTTCCTTAGAATGGGTTTACCTCTCATGCTTCCTGTGGGGTAGATGGGAGCTTTCTGGAGGACTTCCCTGCAGCAGTGACTGAGAGCCCCAGGTCAATTCCTTGCTAGTCTTCCACCATCTTTAAGGGGTCTGTGCTTATGGCTGTGCAGGTAGAAGACAGAAAAAAAGAAAAGAAAAAAAAGGAGAGATATTCCAGACCCAACTGCCTTGGACCACAAGAAACAGACTCAGTAGATTCAAGAGTAGTGATGGTTATGATCTCCACTTCCCTATGTCACTGACAACACACATACATACACACATACACCCATACTTACACATATACATAACACACACATACACGGGCGGGGGTTGGATATTTGCTATAGGACCTAAATGAAACAGGGCCATCAGGAAGTGTGCTCTCATTAGAGGCCTCACAGCTTCCTATGGCAGTTTGACACATGCTGGGGATGGGCACCTTCATGGGACTCTCAGAAAGAAATCATCAGTGTATGTGGTTAGTGAGTTCTTAGTCCCAGACTCCTTCCTCAACTTGGGTTGAGCTTTCCTTAATTAATTTACATTCTTAGATACATGTATTAAACACTTGTGGTATATTTTTATTTAATAAAATCAGCCTGGAATATTAGAAAACAGATTTATCCATAGTCAAGCCACAAAGTCGGAGAGTGATAACTCACACCTTTAATCCCAGCACTGGGAAGACTGAGTAGTGACTTACACCTTTAATCCCATAACTCCAGAGATAATAGATCTTTCTGTGTTTCTGTGAGTTCAAGGCCTAACTACCAAATAGTAGTGGTTCACACCTTTAATCCAAACTCTAGGACTATGAAGCAGCAGTTGAACCTGGAAGTGAAACAACTGGCAAAGAAGATATTTAAGGCAGTTATAGGAAGACATTGAGTTATTCTGTAGAAGTGACAAGTCAGGCTGAGGACTCTTGAAGATAGCTTTTACCTTGAAAACATGGCTGGATGAGAAGTGATTGTGTGGTCTGTTTCCTCTCTCTGATAGTCTAGCTTTTCCCCAGTATGTGATTCTGAGTTTTCATTAAATACCAACTAGAATTCGTGCTTCAAATAAGAATTTGTGAGATGGATGAGATTGGCTTCCAGGATGCAGTCTAGGCAGCCCAGCAATGGCATTCTCACTCTGGAGAGACAGAGAATGCAGTAGCTAGTCAGATATTGCAGCTACCCTAATCTGGAGCTGAGACCTGGAGGATTCCTGGAGAGCTGTTGGTCTTCAAACTACATTAAAAGCCTTAAAAAAGCAAGAGTGGAGGCAAATAGGCAAGAGGCAGTTTCCTTTCTTGTCGCGCACAACCTTGCCAGCAAGGAAAGCGCAACACCCAGAATCTTCTTTCAGCAGTTTATTCGGGACCTTTACAATTGTTCTCTCTTTGTCCTTCTCTCTGCTTCTCCTTCTCCTCTCCCGGGAAACCCCGCCCACTGACTAGAAACTCTCAGGGCATCCAATCCCAATAAGCCACGTGGGCACAGCTCATAGGTCCACATACACAACAGCAAACCACGCCCCAGGCTCAAGCCAAATAAGGAGTTGTTTATCAAAAGAGAGCATTCACCCATGGGGGGGTGGAGGTCGGAAATCAGCACCATCTTTAGGGTGCAGCAGCAGGCAGCTCTCTACAGCTCCCCCTTATTTAATAATTAAAAATTAAAAAATCAAGCAAAAGCAGCGGGCAAGAGTAGAGGCCTAATCCCCATTGTGCAAGAGGACTTGTGCTATCCCTAATCCAGGTGTCATCCACCCAGACAGGGACAGACTTGTCCGGCACCCGTTTTTATGAGGACAGGATAGTGGGTGCCAACCTGTATGCAATTAGGTATGCTCTTCATGAAGCCTTACCTAGGCAAAACCATGTGCAGTGCTTAGCCTCGCAACCCGTGCCAAACATTACTTTCAAGGCAGCAAGCCAAACATGTGGGGGCTGTCCCACCTCAATGGCGGTGAAGGCTTGAACAATCATGGCCATGCTACTACGCTTTGTGAACCTCATTTTGCAGATACACCACAGGCAAATCAGAATTATCAGCACCATCAAGCCAGCCAGAGCACCCATTCCCGCCCATTCCTTCAGATGATTGAGGGCGGTGGACATCCATCTCGTCAGTCCTTCAGCAACTTCAGGGTCCACTCCAGTTGAATTCACAGCAACTATTGCAACTTTCAACTTCTCCATGGTTGCTTCGAATTCACCTGACCAATTTCCTATAAAATAACTTGACAAATCTTTAGACAAATTTGCAGTATAGGAAAATTTTTCAAAGTGAATAGAAGTCATGCATAGGGCCTGATACTTCCATTTGCATCCCAACTGAGCCATCTGCTAGAGAACATCAACCTCCTCTTGCACCAGGTCAATCCTTTGGTGGACCAACATCAGCCCGCCTTTAAGCTGGGCAGAAATGCCTCTTTGAATGTCTAAAGCATGGGCTACATTGGCAGACAAATTATTAAGTGTTTGAGCTATCTGGACAGTGTGACTCATAGCAATGGCGGCCGTGGTGGCCCCAATTGCGGCTAGGGAAATGGCTGTAACAACACTACAGTAATACCAAAATCTCTCCTAGCTCTAAACAAGCTCATGGTATTAGAGCTTTGTACCGGGACAGGTACCCATTCCAGGGCCAATCCTCGCCCTCAAAGTCAGCATCATACTTGTCATTTCGGACCTTCCTGGTTAGCCATTCTGGTATCCACACTGGATCTTGCTGGTCCTGAGGAAAGACACAAACAGAACCTCTTGCCCATGTAAGCACTGGATCAGGACCATGTCAGTGGCCCGTGAAAATATCCTTCCATTTCACCATGCCTCTGTGGCTAGGGGTGAGAATCAGATGTCTATCTGCTGTGGAGCGGCCATCAGCATCCAAATTTAAAACATTAAGGGTAAACAGAGCTATAGATAGTCTTTCTTTGAGGGTGCGGCCGTGGCCTATTCCCCCTTTTTGTTTTTGTAAGCATTCCTTCAGCATGCGATGAGCACGTTCCACTATACCTTGTCCTTGTGGATTGTAAGGCAATCCATGAGTTACTTGTACATCCATTTGTCTGCAGAATGCAGTAAACTGTGTCCCAGTATAAGCAGGGCCATTGTCAGTTTTTACCTGCAGGGGCTTTCCCCAAGCTGCCCAGGCCTCTAGGCAGTGCACAATGACATTGTGTCCCTTCTCTCCTGACATGGCAGTGGCATGCAAAATACCAGAGCACGTATCTACAGAAACATGTACATACTTTAAAGAGCCAAATTCAGAAATGTGAGTAACATCCACTTGCCACACCTTTAACGGCAAGATCCCTCTGGGATTAACACCTAGGGAAGGTGGGTGGTGATACACCACACATTGAGCACAATCCAAAACTATTTGATGTGCCTCAGCTCTGGATATCTGAAACTTTTGTTGTAAGGTCTTAGCATTCACATGATATAGCTGGTGAAATTCTTGAGCTTTGACTACAGGAGAGGTAAAGAATACCCAGTCCTGTCTAGTACACATATCCACCTTGGCATTGCTTTCACCGAGTGGACTGGGAAGGCCAGTATGTGTACGGATATGTTGAGGAAAAAATCTCTCCTTTCATTGCAAAATCAAGTCTTGCAAGTGGTTAAATAGGACAGCGACCATACTGGATGATTTGATTGGTCCTGCCACTTCAAGCACCTTTAAAGCATTAACCACATAGGCTGAGTCAGATATCAAGTTAAAGGCAAAATGGCATTCTTTAAACACTTCACATACTATTTGAAGTTCCACTACCTAAGGAGTACCAGGAGTAAATTGATGTTGAACTGGTTGTTTGCCTTGCACCATATAGGCACCTACTCCTGTTTTCGAGCCATCAGTGAATACATTGACAGCTCCCACCACCGGCTCTGCAGCGGTGACCTTGGGAAAAATTATGGCGTGCTCCTTAAAAAATGTAAGAGGATGTTGTGGGTAATGATTATCTATTTTTCCAGCAAAGGTACAGCGAAGAATTGCCCAATCATCAACAACAGCACACAGGGTGTTAACTTGTGCTGCTG